>SKCR01028252.1:0-170902 GCA_019454045.1 Zanthoxylum bungeanum
ACAGAAAATTAAAAGTTAATCAGCTGTTTTGTGGACAAGAAATTAGTTCTGTACAAAAACTACTGGTTTGTTTAATGAACTATCATATAAAAAAGGTTTCCACAATATTGAGGAGAAAGTTCCAGATTTAATTTGGGGGCCGCAAAGACCAAGCAAACAAAGTCAAATTCTTCCGCTTTGCAGATTGCAGCTGCACTTTAATTCTCTTGATCATCTCAAACACCTGCAGGATTTTACACCCTTGATGTGCAAATTTTTATTTTTTTTTGAAAAGCCCTTGATGCGTAATTATGTAGGCATAAGTTTTATCCTGGCAAAGTCAGAATTGATTGCATTTATCCTATTTTCATGTATACAGCTACACTCCAAACAAAATCTGGACAATTTAATTAGAAATCGGTAGTGAATCCCTCCAAGAAGGAATAATCAGAAAAAAAAAAAAAAAAAAAGTTGACATTTTACGTAGTTAGTAAATTAAAAAAATTAAATTATCTTTCAAATTTATTTAAAAAATCACTAAAAATTACTCATTAATAATTAAAAATTGCTAAACAATTTAAGAATTCACTATCTAAGTAATAATTAATTTAATTCAAATCATTTTTTTAATTAATTTTAATAGAATTATTTTTAAAAAAATATAAAATCATAAATTAAAACTCTAAAAAGATATTAAAAAGTAAGATCGGATAATTTTTGGGAAATGATAAGTCAAAAATCAAATGGATCGGATTAAATTGCTCAAATAAACATACAACAAAATACAAGGCATCAAGGAAGCACAAAATCAGTATAACATTTCAAGATCTGCACAACAGACAAGCCACTACACAAGGATTAGTAGACTCCGTCCAAAGTATGAACCCTTTCAGAAATCTGATTAGTATCAGATTATAATCAGTAATGGGGAGTTCACTTTAGGAACTGCAACGAAAATGCTCTAGAAACTACTCATTTACAATATAGACTTAGCAAATATATATTTATATAGACTTGGATTGATAAAGAGATGCAAGGAGCTTTTTACTGGTTTTCGTTCCTTATAGCTCTAAGGATAGGATCATTTTCCAAGTCTATTTCCTCCTCCTCCTCGTCATCCAGCTCATCTAACTCTTCTAGTATTGACTGATTCATTCTCTTGCGAGACTGTCTCCTGTGCTTCTTAGTCTCCAATCGTGGTTCAGCTTGCTGGACACCCATTTCTCCCACCTTATATCTGCAACATATAAACATTTGGGATCCAGTCATTAAACCCGAAATGTTCATGCAGAATATATTTATAATCATAACAAATTGAACTGCATTATCGACAATTAATAGGCTCAAGGAAAGAAAATAATGAAAAGATTATCACAGTTTTAAATGGTAGACAAGTAGGAAACCGAGGCTGCAGATTTCCAACAATTCTATCAACCCTATCTCGATATTGGTTAATGACCGTTATCTGCTAATTGAACCCCGCATAATTCTAGTTATTGGTTCAATAAGGATGCATTGTGTTTAATACATACATTGACAGCGTCGTATCTGATTTTGCATACCTTAGATCGCCCTCTCGTTTGGTTCCAAATGTCCTTATCTGAAACTCCTCCCTGATTCTGATCTCATCAAGAAGTTGAAAATAATATTGATATCTTTCCCAATCCCCTTTCACAACGCACCCTGGTTCACCAAGGTGCAAACAATTGTTGAATGTGCATTTCGCAGGCTCATTGGCTTTAAGCATTTGCTGAATCTGATAAGAAAAAAATAAAGGAAGAATTGTCCATAAGTTTGATGAAAGTAATGGAATCAAAGACGACAGGCCGACTGCACAAACCTCTGGGAAAGTCTGTGCAAGAGATTGCTTAGTCACTTTCAGTAAACTAGGCTGATTAAACCCAGGTGTATCAGCAAGATAACCCCCTCCGGATAATGGAAGCAATGAAACATGGCGAGTAGTATGTTTCCCTCTGCCACTCTTCGTTGAAACTTCTCCAACACGCTGATCCTCACACCACTTACTTCCTAAAATCTGAAAACGGCACATTTACAGGAGTTTATATAAATTACTCACCTACATCCAAACACAAATGAGAAAATGAAAATTGAAAGTAAAGGAGCGGGATGAGGGAAAACTCACAGGTTCAAACCAATTATCCACATCTGCAGCATCAGAAGCATAAGAGCTGCTTCTCAAAGCATTAATAAGACTAGACTTTCCGACTCCACTTGGACCCACAATAACAGTTGTTTGATCTCTCAAACTCCGTGAAAGAGAATCAAGTCCATGTTTTGATTCAACACTGCAGAAGAGTGGTTCATAGCCCCAAGTATTCAGCCTAGACTTCCATGTATTCAGGGTCTGCAAAGACATAAAGTGTTAATTTTACTGTTAAACATGATGTAAAATCAAGAAAACGAATTCTTGTCTCTTCTATGATAGTGCCTCCACCAGGAAAAGCGTTTATAAGCTCTTTAAAAGAGCAACTACAAAGTACTTCTTCATATAGAATATCAAGGGTTTTCTTGACTCAAAAAATACTTTCAACACTTCATCGAGTGCTTCTCCAACAAGCAATTCTCTCAAAAAAAAAAAAAAATTCAAGTTATTTTAGCTAAACATAACAAACTTTTGCTAAAGTGCTTTTAGTTAATCAAAAACTCTTGGAACAGTATCAAAGCACTCATTTAACCAAATTATTACTAGATAACTGGATATTTCCCATACACCTAATCAAATTCTGTATGAGAGACAGGTTCTAATCCTTAATTTTCTAATGAATGAGTTCAATTTTTCTTCATTTTTTTGGAAACGTTGGAAATCCCGCCGTCAAATCACCCGATCCGGACTTAACCAGAGCAGTTAAAACTCACGACTATCTCAAACTCTTACAAAAAAACGCACCCTAAATTCGAACCCATAATCTAGCCTCCAGATTCTGAAACCTACAAAAAAAGCACCCTAAATTCGAATCCAGAATCTAGCCTCCAGATTTTGAAACCTACATCAACAAGTTACGTCACTTGGACTCAATTTTTCTTCATCTTAAAAGAGAAACAATGTTTTGTTAATATCTGTTGCAGCACCAATTCAATCTTGTTTCTCTCGAACAAAGGTGAGTCATATATTCACATGCTATTATTATCTACCAGTAACAACATCTACATTATATAAAACTGAAACCAAGTTTAAAAGGCAGAAATTAAAAATTAAAAATTAAAAATAAAACCAAATAGTAACAAACAAACATTCTAACCTCCTCATCCACAAGCTCTACTTTATTCAAAGCGAGCGTTAGTGGAATCCCAGTGGACTCAGCCTCGACCAAGAACCTGGTGAGCGTAAACGGCTCGAGCTTAGGCTGGTCCATTGAGAAAAGCACGAGCAAATGATCCACATTCGCAATCGGAGGGTCCAGAATCTCCGTACTCCGATGAAACACATTCTCAATCATGCCCCTGCGGTCCACCCAATCAATGGACCCCACCAGCACCTTGTCGCCGACCAAAACTCTCCGTTTTATCTTCTTCAGCAGCGCCCTCACCACGCACAGCAACTCCACCCCCGTTTTGTCCGTACAATCGGAGGTTCTGGAAGGTTCCGATTGCCGCACGATCACGCGCATGAAGTTCGCTTGCGAGGCGGCGACGGTGCCGATGGCTTGTGATTCTGCGAGTTCAGGTTTGTCGTCCGGTGAGAGAACCGGAGCGAGAGAGGAATATTCTTTTAGTGTGTGCTGTTTGGCTCTGAGGAAATTTTTGTTCACATAATTTTTTTGTTTTTGTTTTTGTTTTTGCTGCTGGTGTTTGGCTGCTGCGGTGACGATTGTGAGGTGAGTTAAGTGACGGTGCTGGATGGATGACGCGTGGCGGAGGAGGAGGTTGGTGGCTGTGAGTGCTCGGTGACGGATGAGAGAAATTGAAGGAATCGGCATCAGAACCGTTGGATTGACGATGATTTTCGATCAAATTTTTTGAACGGTGAGAAATAGATGAAGTTATTAGTTCGTTTGTCAGGAGCTGGGCGTTTTATCCATTGTTTTGTTGTCTGTTGGGAGAAGAGGAGGCATTATCTGCTTGACAATGTCCAGTAGCTTCTACAAGTGATGATGATTCGCAAAGGGGATTAGCGCTGAACGACATCGTTTCTGCATGACAACCAAAAGAATGAATGGGTTAAGTGAATTTTATAATTTAAAGAAATCAAACGGTTGGATCGGAAATGGATAAAACAAAATCAGACGGTTGCGATTGCATAGTAATGTTTGTGAAGCGAGAAGAACGACTGGCACCAATAAACTGTAGATCTGTATATTTTAGTCAGAAATCGCTACTAAATTAGTTTGATTTAGCAATGTTCTCCTCAGTTTGTTAATAATTTTTTTTAAAAAAAATACATTCCAGTCAATGAGTTAATTTCACTTGATTGTGTAATGATTAACGAAATAACTTGAGCTTCGTGTATATAATAAGATCAGCCTGGAGTAATTCTTTGGTGCAACAGAGGTATGACTGACATGGTACTACCAACGAATTAGAAAATAACATGTATAATTTAATACCTATTTTTTAATTATTTTTTAATTTTTTAACATGCGTGTCAATAGATGATTGGCTTGTTGCATGGATAACGTGTTACCACCGTTACATTATAGATTTTCTACTGCCAATGACTACAAACTACAAGCTTGAAGCAAGCCCATTAAAACTTGTAAGCCATTTAGGGCTTTTATTGATTTTTGGGCTTTATTCTGCTTGGTTTTCCGTAAACTTTTTAAATCCTTTTTCATTATTTACTGTATTTTAATATATTTATTTATTTATTTATTTATTTATAACAATTCTTTACATAATAAAATTAATATTAATTAAAATCATTCCTTATAAAATATAATCTACAGTTTTGCGCGACATTGTAGCTACAACCATTCTCACGCCGAAATGATGCGCTCGGTTGGAGTTCAATTTTTTGCTTCAAAATTTGAAGTCCAGTTAGAGATGACCTAAGGTTCACTTCTAAAGATGGCCTTTCTTTAATGCTTTCATTATATGCTAAGCAGTTAATCAGTGATTAATCGTCTTATTATCGCTGATCGTTAGTGGGGCGATCCAATTTGGTCGAAAATTACCAATTTAATTTCCACCGATTTTTGACCAATTAATTTTTTAAAATCGTGAGATATACATAAATATTCATTTTCTTCTTATTTTCCTCATTTTTTTTCTTTTTCTTTAGAGATTTTAGTCATCATTGCTGAAGTGGCTAACATAATCTCGTTTGTCAAGGGCTACCCTCGAGAGTAAGTTGAGACGAAGTTTTGGAACATGTCTTACTGATGAGCGGAAAATATATCAATATTTACCGTCCCTTTAACTTAATATTTTGTTTAGTTTCTCGGGTTTAATGAACGTTTTGATGTGTTTTAGTTTATTTTACAGATAAAATAATATCGGATCTCAATGAAATCATTTAGGACGAAATATGGGTCAAATAAGGGCAATTATTGGACTTGATATTTTAATTTTGGAGATTGGAAACTTGAAAGGGCGTTTTTGACGAAGTGCAGTTTTGGAAATTCCAATTTTACGCATCTGTCGTATTTTTGGCATAACTTTTTACTCCGATATTGGATTGAGCTGATTCAAGTTCCAGATTAAAGAAGACTCAAAGATCTACAACTTTTAAAGACAAAATAATTTCGAATTATGACGATTTCATGCCCGAAATTGATGAACCATCCAGAAGTGTGTTGTGTGTAATTATTAAAGTCACTTTCAATCATTTTCAAATCAAAAAATAAATTAATAAATAAATAATAAAAATTATCAAATCATCACCAAACATGATAAGAGATTAGTAGAGCAATTAATAATGGATTTGATGGAGCAATTAGTGGAGCAATTAATAATTGATTTGGTGGATGATTTGATGGAGGCAAAATTTTGCCTATAAATACCAAGCCATTTCATTTGTAAAATTCATACTTTCTTCTAAGAAATTCCTTAAGAATACTAAGAAGATTGTATATTGTTTGTTTATTTACATTTTTCAGTAATTAATTTCCGCTTTCGCACTTCTTTTCTTTACTTTTCAGTTTTTACTTTCCGCAATTTACTTCTACGCACAGTACTTTTCTTTCTTTAATTTTCAGTTTTTACTTTTCAATAATTTACTTTTCAGCAATTTACTTTTCAGCAATTTACTTTTCAGTAATTTACTTTTCAGCATTTACTTTTCAGCATTTAATTTTCAGTATTTTACTTTATGTCTTTTATTTTATTTAAGTTTTTTTTACTACCCGTAAATATGTGTCGTAACTAAGCCAGTTATCTGGGGTTGTGATGAAATCCAATATCACCGGTTTATAAGGGATTAAATTATAGTTTGGGTAATTTAAAGGTTTACATATTAAGTCTTAAGCATATATGCAAATGGGTGTTTGTTATAAATGTGCACGCTGGAATTGCAATACTCGTTGTCGTTCTTTAGGAATGGTGTCTGATAATCGCGAAGAAAAAATTAAATTCATTAGGGATGGCTTCAGTAAGGAGTCTTTAGATGATATATCTTCGACTCTTGAGACGCATCCCAGTGAATATGTTCACATAGCCTTTCGCAAATTACCTACATAATTTCAAAAAGAAAGACAACTGTTAAGTCTCGGGAACCTGACTCAAAAAGACCATGTTTGCCAATTTATAAGAAAATTGGATGGGAAGCTTGTCCCCGACGCATAGACGTCAATCAAGCTGTTACTTTTCTTGTGAATATTATATCTCTTTATCTTTACCTAATAATTGTAATTTGTTTTGTTGTTTTCTTTTATTTTCTCCGACAATATCCGGACTTTTTTGACTATCACAATATTATTTCGCTACTAATCGTCCTCTGGAAGATACTTGTGCTATTTTTACTCACCCTTTTCAGGTACTATAAATTCAGCCCGTCATTTCACTTTTGAAGGCATCCAGAGTTGAGAAAGAAATACATAAAAAAAAGGAAGCCACTTCAAGAAGACGAATTGAGAACATCTGTGTGTGTTTGCGGTAGTAGTGTTGGTACTAAACCACAATACGTAGAAGCAGCACAGGAATTGGGTCGAGTCTTAGCTGCAAGGAATATGCACTTAATATATGGCGGAGGAAATCTTGGACTAATGGGGATCGTTTCAAAGGCCGTACAGGAAGGAGACAGTCACGTTTTGGGAATCATTCCAAAACCCTTGGCAGAAGCAAATCTTATTGAACCATCAAACGGAGAGGAACTGATCGTGCCAGGTATGTCTGAACGACTAGTGGAAATGATTAACTGTGCTGATGCTTTTATTGCTTTGCCAGGTAGCTTGGGCACATTGGAGGGAATTTTTATAGTACTATCTTGGGCGAATCTGAACATACACCAGAAACCAATTGGACTGCTCAACGTTGATGGATTTTATGATTTTCTTTGTGTGTTTCTTAATGATGCTCGGAGAAATGGGTTCGTGTCGAAACCTTTGAAAAAACTCCTCTTTACTGCCAGAACTGCTCCGGATCTAATAGACCAACTCATAGCCTATGAACCACGAGTTGACCCTATCCTTTCAAAGATAAATTGGTCTGAGGACGATCGTGGTAAGAGGCGTAGGATTAATCTGGATCTTAACCTTTAATTTCTTGTAGAATTTCAACTAACCAGGTATTATCTTCTAAACTCTTCTTCTACTGTTTAAGACATTGGGGACAATGTCTCATTTAGGTTTGGGGGAGGGAATTAGTTGATCGGTACCTCTTTTTTAGTTTGTGTGTTGTTTTTAGTCCAAAATTTTTCGAAAAATACAAAAAATTGAAAATTTTTCAAAAATTACAAAAATATTTTGTGTTTTTGTGTTTTTGTCTTTTTATTTTGACTAAAATGGTGAAATTGGTAAGAGATGGCTGAGTAAGGAGTTTCCACTCCTGAGATGTATCTCAAGCCTATTTTCGAAATCAGTTAATTTTTGTTTATTTCCTTTTAAATTATATAATTTGTAAATTCTCCATAAAACGGACTAAAATGGATCTTCATATGTTCAGTTAGCAAATATTATCAACATACATAGAAACATACGGGCATGAACTGTAATTGAAAAGTTTGTAATATTCAGTGCTCTAGTTAAATTGGAGGAAGCATCTCAAAAAGCAATGGAGTAAAAAAAAAATCTAAGATCCGAGTTATTAAGTCTGTAAGGGTGTTTTAACACCTAGTGCCCTAAAACCAACTGGTTTGGGAGTCACTGGCCCAAAGCTCGCTACATGGATCAAAGATGCTGCAAATATATATATATATATATATATATATATATATATATATATATATATATATATCTCTGAAGTTTGAGTAATTAAGTTCGTAGGGGTGTCTTAACACCTGGTGCCCTAAAGCCAACTGGTTTGGGAGCCGCCGACCTAACACTCGTTACATAGATGGAAGATATTGTATATAAATAAAAAAAATAGAGAAAAATCAAAGAAAAAAATCAGAAAAATCAGAAAAATTATTCCATTGCTGCAAAAAAAGTGTGAAATCTGATAGAACTTTAGGACAAAAATATTACTCTCTTATCAACTGCACTTATGACTGTTGTGGGAAAAAATGAGTTGTTTAATATTTTGTTGGCTGTGTATATGAAGAATGGTAAAAATAATCGGAGAATTTATTTATTCGGTAATTTAGAATGAAACAAAACAACTAGTAACTTGGAGTAGAAGTTTCACCTGATTAGTCACTAACATCTTTATTCTCTTTTCGCTTGTCTTTTTGTTTTTGTGTGCATTAGTTTCACTACCTTTTTATTTTTGTAAAATGTTTGTGGGTATCATTGTTGTAAACCCTCACGAGACTACAACTCGTCCACTAGGGACACCTAGGGGTTTAAAGGCTTGTTGCATATGCTAAATGCAACCGTAATCCCTACGAAAGTGGCTTAGTTTAATTTTAATTGTTTCTTTTATTTTATTTTATTGTTTTGCTCGAGGACTAGCAAAATGTTAGGTTTGAGGGTGTGATGAGCGGAAAATATATCAATATTTACCGCCCCTTTAACTTAATATTTTGTTTAGTTTCTCAGATTTGATGAACGTTTTGATGTGTTTTAGTTTATTTTGCAGATAAAATAATATCGGATCTCAATGAAATCATTTAGGACGAAATATGGGTCAAATAAGGGCAATTATTGGACTTGATATTTTAATTTTGGAGATTGGAAACTTGAAAGGGCGTTTTTGACGAAGTGCAGTTTTGGAAATTCCAATTTTGCGCATTTGCCGTATTTTGGGCATAACTTTTTACTCCGATATCGGATTGAGCTGATTCAAGTTCCAGATTAAATAAGACCCAAAGATCTACAACTTTGAAAGACAAAATAATTTCGAATTCTGACGATTTCATACCCGAAATTGATGAACCATCCAAAAGTGTGTTGTGTGTAATTATTAAAGTCACTTTCAATCATTTTCAAAGCAAAAAATAAATTAATAAATAAATAATAAAAATTATCAAATCATCACCAATCATGATAAGAGATTAGTGGAGCAATTAATAATGGATTTTGTGGAGCAATTAGTTGAGCAATTAGTGGAGAAATTAATAATTGATTTGGTGGATGATTTAATGGAGGCAAAATTTTGCCTATAAATACCAAGCCATTTCATTTGTAAAATTCATATTTTCTTCTAAGGAATTCCTTAAAAATACTAAGAAAATTGTATCTTATTTGTTTATTTACAGCTTTCAGTAATTAATTTCCGCTTTCGCACTTTCTTTTCTTTACTTTTCAGTTTTTACTTTCCGCAATTTACTTTTATGCACAGTATTTTTCTTTCTTTAATTTTTAGTTTTTACTTTTCAGTAATTTACTTTCAGCAATTTACTTTTCAGCAATTTACTTTTCAGTAATTTACTTTCAGCATTTACTTTTCATCATTTAATTTTCAGTATTTTACTTTATATCTTTTATTTTATTTAAGTTTTTTTTTACTACCCGTAAATATGTGTCGTAACTAAGCCAGTTATCTGGGGTTGTGATGAAATCCAATATCACCGGTTTATAAGGGATTAAATTATAGTTTGGGTAATTTAAAGGTTTACTTATTAAGTCTTAAGTTTAATGCGTCTTGTTAATTGGCCACTAATAAGATTGATGTGGTAAATCTAAAATAAACTTGACAAATGAATTTTAGGTTTCAGTCTTAGATTTAATAGCCCACGATCTTCCTTTAGGATAGATAACCCTTTAATAGATTTCCTTACTGGATAGACATATACCCGTCGGGCGAGGGTAGCTATAATTGGAACTTAAACTTAATGAATTCAAATAATTTGGTTGACATAGACATATGATTCAATTGGGTTAAACTGGGTATTTGCGTCTGACCATCGACATAGGCTTTTGCATAATTTAGTGTTGCAGGTTAATAAATCAATATATTACCCAACTTTAAGATAACCACTTCATCTTTAAAATGATATTGGAAGAAATCACAACCCTATATAGGTTTTAAGAAAATTCAATATTAAAAACTATACTTTAAGTGGCCTTCTATGCCACAGTGAAAGCACTTGTATGTCTTTCTCCCGTCCTTGGATTTGCCTCTGCTTTTGCTTCTGCCTCTCCTCTCATCTTGATTTTTCTCATGTTGTCTTCCTCGATGCTCCGAGGCAAGGACTTCTGTTTGATCTGAGCCCACATCTTTTCTTCTGGCTTCTTCATTTGACAGGGCGTCTTTTACCATAGGCATGGTAAGTTTGTCTCCTGAAGCTGAGTTGCTGAGAGTAACCACCAAAGTCTCACAACTATCAGGAAGATAACTGAGTAGCAAGAGGGCTTGAACTTCGTCTGCCAGTTGCATGTCTACTGCAGACACTGGTTCACCAGACTTTGGAACTCGTTGGTGTATTCTGCAACGGAAGTTCCACTCTGTAGCTTCAGGTTCACCAAACGCCTCATTATTAAGGCTTTATTTCGAGTTGTTTTGGCCTGAAATATCTCTTCCAATTTCCTCCACATTTCATAAGCATTTGTATTATGTGCTACATAGTGGAAGACATTATGGCTGATCCACTGCCTAATCTGACCCAGAGTTCTATTATTGAGTTTGTTCCAGTCATAGTTTTCAATAGATTCTGGTTTCACTCACTTCATCTCGATGACATCAAACAGATATTTGCAATGCAAAAAATCTATCATCCGAGGTCTCCAGATGGAGTAATTAGTTGCAGCCAGTTTAATCATTGCACCAGAAGATGAATCTTTCAATTCTATTTTAAGTTTTTATATTTAAAATGAAAATAGGTTAAAATTGAGGATGAATTTCACAAATCGGAGGTCACCGTTGTGTCCGGAAAGGTCGAATTTGGTGGAATAGATACTTCGTTGGTCTAAATATGACACGATGGCTGATTTGTAAATTCCTAAAACTTATGGGGCAAAATTGTAAATTTCATAGACTTCAGGGGGCTAAATGAAATTTATCAGGTTGTTGACATAGCAGTGATGATGTGGCAGCTGACGTGGCAAAGTGGGACCGGATTAATGATGTGGCAGACACGTGTCGATGACGTGGCGGGTGACGTGTTGATGATGTGGCAGATAACGTGGCAACATTGGTTGACGTGGCAGCTTGCGTGGCGATGACATGGCGCCACGTGGTCGTCTTCAACCTCCAGACGCGCGTGTGGCGCGTGGCGAGAGTGAGCTTCACTCTCCGGAGAGTGGAGGAGCGTGCGGGCTTCTCGGGTGTCCGTTTGATTGCCGGAAAATACCACTGAATTCGTCTCGACGTGAACTAGTTGATGGTATACTCAAAAATAATTTTTGACAACTTTGCCGGAACTCGAACCCAAAGTAGAACCAAAGCTACTGATACCACTTGTTGTGATTCTCTGATCACTCTAGAGTGTGTTTGAGGAAAAACCGAAAGCTTCTATTGCTTACAGGAATATAATTACAAGTATTATAACTTAAAGAAAAACATCACTCTACACTCTCTCTTTACAAGTTTTGGGATGATATACAAATGAATTCAAGCTCCATTTTATAGGGCAACACGTTTTTGCCAACTCAAAACCCTAAAATTATGGCAATCACACCTAAAGGTGTTTTATTTGGTTACTCCATTGTCAACATGCACCTAAAGTTGCATGACAACTTCCTCTTGGATGCATGGAAGCTTCCGCAACAGCTGGATTCATTACAAACATAACAATAATTTTTCCCACCAGTTTTGAGAATGGAAGGATGATGCGGGCACAATTATGAAAACTGAAAAGCATGAATCTTTCCATTATCATCTCTGCAAACCACAAACTCTACTTCTCCAATTCTGCAACATTTTCAATATTCTATTTACTAATTTTTGAGCTAACACCAAGTTAGCATAACAATAAGCTGAAGATGAAGAAAATCAACTTTTTTTTTTTTGCAGCTTGTGTCATTCTCTGCTTTTACTACTTTTTAATTTTTTGTATTAACCAAAATAAATCTATTTGGTTTTATCGGTTAGTTTGAATATGAAACCGAATTGATGTGAATTGATATGTTTACTTCAAATCCCAACCGAACTTCATTTGATTAATTGAATTTAACTGAACTGATCGAGTTTTTATTTTTTTTAGAAAGAGGGGGACTATTACTTTGAGTTTGATTTCGATTTTTTTGTCCACCCCTAATAGACTTCGTTCAATCCAAGATTTTGTTAAAATATTTCATATAAATTAATTAAAAAAATATGATTTATCAATGAGAAAATTGTGATTTACTCTCACTAAAATTAAACATATTTAATCATAAAATAAAATTTATCCCTGCTGAATCAAAATAAATATTAGGGATTTTGGTTTATAATATAAAATTAATGTTGGAAATGTGATATGAATACATTTCCACAACTCATTGACATGGAAGGATAAACATGCCCATAACATGCATGCTGACTAATTCAATGATGTTTAGTTTCCCTCATCTGTATTTACACGATAAAATTTTTAATCACATTGACTTAACATCAAATCCAATTAAAAAAAATAAAAAATTTGTAGTTGATTAATTAAGTAATTGAGCTCATAAATAATATAGAAATAACATATTTTTGCTAAGTATATTTATGTATTTTTATATGTTATTAGATTAAACATAAATTTTATTTTGTATGTGTATTAAATAGTAAACACACCGGTCATAATTCATAAATGATACAAACCGGACCCGACTCGTGGGGTTTTAACAAATAAAAAATGTCTACCCGACCTGATCCGAAATTTTGGGATTGGGCAAAGGGTTTAATACTAAAACCCGACCCGATCCTATAATAATTTTATTATTTTTTTAAAAAATTTACTATTATTTCATTTAGTTATTACTTTTGCTGTATTAAAACTTTATATATATAATAATTTTCGGGACATAAAATAATTAATATTTATATTTCAAAATAATTAAATCATTTAAAAAATTTGGCCAACCCGACCCCAATCGAGTTTCACCTCCTCATGACTTGACTTTCATATGGGTCGACTTGATCGAGTCTCATAAAATTTAAAAAAATCTGACCCGACCCGACCCGACACATGAATTCCCCGAACAATTAGGTTACATAACCCTATTGCAACACGAAAAGCCGTCAACCCACATTGAAAAAGTCAATGGACGTACTAATATTTTTGCAAATGAAAATAAATTATTACTAAACCTGATTGGAATATCACAGGAAATGGTCGGTTAATAAAAATATGAGTATTTGTTGTATAGTTATCAATACCACGTAGACTAACATCATTCTTCCATTTATTTCAATTTCCCCGTCATTGAATGGAAATAGAAGCGTGGCATCATTTTTCCAGAGTCAGAATTAAAGACGATAGAAAATTTATAATCATGATCGGAAATTGAGATCTTACATCATTTATATAAGATTTAAGATGATATTCGTCTTATTAAAATTTCTTTATCACGATTTTTAATTTAAAAAATCTCAAATCCAAAATCATTTCGTCTCAAAAATCATTACGAAAATTGAAACGAGATTGATAAATCTCTATCTGACTCAATTGATTGCGAATTGTAATATAAGTTAACGACTTCTTCAAGCTCAACAGGGAAGATAAGATAATACATTAACATCAAGGATAATTTTGTCTTAATAGTCGTTGAATCTTTTGAATGTCCAACCTTTTTTTCTTCGAATTTAATTATTTTCCCTTTCATTTTTAGGTTCCATTCGCACGAGTATTAAATAGGGCAAGAGGGTCCTATTACTATATATTTGACGCAGGTGCATGATAATGCGTATATCATGGGACTGCGTAATTAAAGATTTTATCGCATAATGTGAGTCTTTTTTTTTTTTTTTTTTTTAAATATTGGAAATCTCGAAGTTAAATTATCCGATTCGAGTTTAAATATAATAGATAATATTATCGATTATCTCATATTTTTATAAAAAAAAAACATTCATAAACTCAAACTCATAAAATGACAATCAAATATTAAATTTGTTATCATTAAATCATCAAGGATTAGATTAATCCATTAATAAAAATAAATTATCATTTAGCTCGATATATTCTCCTGTGATTTTATTACACGACATTGTCTGCCACTTTCTTCAATCGAACCGCTGTCGTTGAAAATGATCATTATATCGAACAATAAACTGGTCTGTAATCAAATTGATGGCTTTTAATTAACAAGTCCTAGCAATTTTGGTTTTGCTATTCACATATTAATAATGCGAATAGTCTCTCAATATGGAAATTTATCTAAAATAGTTAATTAGACTAAATATTTATGGGAAATGTTAACGAGTTCTTAAGGTCACTCAATAAAAATATATTTTAGAAAAATTTGGATGATAAAAAAAAAATATTAATATTTTGATAATTTTTTTTCATTTCCTATAAAAATAATATTAAAATTTTTATAAAGATAAGAGCTCTCATTAATAAAAACACATATTTTATATGTCAAGTTATGTTGATTAACGTAAATATGTTATAACCGTCAATTATTACCGTAAATTACAGGACACTTTCAACGACAGCGTAAATACAATGCTTAGACACGTGTCTGATGCACATCAACTGTAAGACACTATAATTATAGGACACTTTCAATTCGGAAGAATGATTAAGAGAACCAAATAAGGCTAATAATTTCGGAACTCATATCTAGAACTCATTAATTGCTAATTGCATGTAATATGAATCAATCCAATTAGTATTTAACATGCAATTAACTAACTTTTAGGGTGTGCTGTTTGGCTCTGAGGAAATTAACTAACATGCAATTAAAACGTGTTATTACGTGTCATTAATACATTTAAAGCAGAATCGAGTGTCACAAATAAATCTAGTTTTTTTTCCTAAAATCATTAAAAAACCTATCGCTAAATAATTCATTTCGGGCTTAAACTGGACAAATAAAATCTCTGACTGTTCTAGACTCTTACAAGAATCACACTCACTGGATTCGAATATAAGACCTCAAGGTAAGATCATGAATAATATACCACCAACCCACGTACATTTGGGGCATAAATCTAATACCCAATAATAACAATCCAACAAACTCTTTTTTACAACTTTAAAAAAAGAAATCAAAAACATAAAACTAGATCGAAACTCAATATTACCATAACACTTAGACTTGACCATGATTCCGGTTCGAATCCGAAATCGATTTCAGTTTGATTACGATTCAACATAATTTGGAACCGTAATCCTTAAGGTTCGGTTTGAAACCGGAACCAAATCACATTTTTTTCCCTAAAAAATAAAGGACCGATCTGATTTTTCCGATTCAGTTCCGGTTCGGTCTAATTTTACGGTTTTAAAAAATTAAAATTTTAACCGAATCGGTTCAAAACCAATTTGATTACGATTTCAACTTCCTAAAAATCGTTAAACCGGAAAATTTAATTCGAATCGTGACCAGGTCTAACAACACTCATGCTAAATTAAACACATTGACAAAGAGAACCAATTCAGAAGATAACATTCTCTGAATTCATTCAACAATTCATATTTATCCACAACACACAAAAACCAAAATTTATTAGGAAAAGCCTACAACCATGACTATTATTAACTTTGTTTGACATTAGAGAAACTTTTGTAGGTACCTCCTTAGTCCCTATACGTCGAAATAAGAATCAAATTCTCCGAACCAGAAGTCACATTGCTCCATAATCAATTGTTACATCAACAATGGTCTCGACAAATAAGAACATGCCACATCATCATAAATAAACAGTGTTTGTCACATTATCTCTTTAATTTTTTTAAAAGGAAAGGCTAAAAAATGCCGTAACGATATTTATTAAAATATATTTTAAGAAAATTTTGATGAGAAAAAGAAAAAAATAATTAATATTTTGATGGTTTTTTTTTTTTTTTTTTTTTCATAAAAATAATGTAAATTTTTTCTTAAAATTAATCTTTAGCAGGACCCTTATTAAAATATAGCCCACCTGCTTCCTTACACCTTCCTGCCTAATTTTATAATTTAATTGATTGATTAACTAAATACTACTGTAGATGATATTCAATTTAGTTGAGCTACCTATAAATTTTTTTGGGCAAAAAAATAAAAATACCGGCAACGTGAATGATTTGTGGCAAAAACAATTAAATCAGAAAGATGTGGCGGAGCACAACCGCCGGTGCATGGTTTACAGAATGAGGACAATTCATCGGATCATAGGCTCTAGCGCGGGACTAGGGATGGCAGTGGGTAGGGTATGGTGCGGGTTTGCCATTACCAAACCCGCACCCGCATATGTATATAAATTACCAAACCCGCACCATACCCGTTGCGGGTTTTAATTTTCATTACCAAACCCGCACCGCATATAAAAATAAATTACCAAACCCGCATTGGTACCCAACGGATTTTTTGCGGGTTTTTAAAATATTAAATTACTTTGTGTTCTTAATAATATAATTTTTTTAATTAAATAATTTATTTTTAATTGCTAGCTGTAGTTTTCACATTTGTTTTTCGTTTGACATATACAACATGCAATTTATGTATATACAGTACATAGATAACATAATGTATGAAAGACTCGGTACCATATGTTTATTTTTTCATATAAACATAATTAAAACAAGTTCTTCCCTTCATAATTATAATGATCTAAGTTAGTCAACTCAATCGACAATAAACTAAAAAGTAATCACCAATCTTTGGTCATATTTTTTATGCTAATTCTAATGAAAGTGATGCTTACAAAGCTCAAGTAGTGTAAGTGTAATGAAGAAGCAGGAAAGCTATTGAAGTTGCAGCAAACACTAGCTTGTTTTGCTCCTCTCCCGTTTATGATCATATGAACTTAATCCAAATTTTTGTATTATAATTTTATTAACAAGTGTGATTAAAAAAACAATAATAGTCATGCAAAAAATCTTCAGATGGACAGGTTGCGGGCTGCGGCTGAATTAGAGTGTGGAACTGTGGATTAATGTTTTAGGTTTAGGTTTTGTTAGTTGTTTTTATATGAATGTTTTTTTATATTGTCCTAAAAATATTAATTAATAAAAAATAATATTGCGGGTATGCGGATACCCGCATTTTTTTCTTAATTACCAAACCCGCACCGCACCCGCAGCGGGTTCTACTTTAAATTACCAAACCCGCACCGCACCCACTAATATATTTACCAAATCCTACCCATTGCGGGCGGGTTTTTGCGGGTTTGCGGGTTTATGGGTAAAATTGCCATCCCTACACGGGACCCATACAAACACGTGATTTTTTTTCCTCGAAATGCAGACCCAACAAAACCAAAAAAAAATAAATAATAAAAGCTTGTTCAAACGGGGCCTACACGGAGATATCGAACCGTCCATTCACGCTATCTCCTTGTGGGTCCCACAGAGATCCTATGTTCCACATTCGCCGTTATCTTCGACCCAACTCCACGCTTCCACTACCAAAAAGAGAACAATATCAAAAAGCCAAACAGGCAAAAAGCCCTTGTCATCTTCAAAAAGTGCCCCCAAATCATAACATATATTACGTCAATGCCACCTCCTTTTTATTTTTTTTCTTTTAACATTGGAGGCCCTTGTTTAAATTATCTGATCCGAACTTAAGTGAAACATATAAAATTTTTATTATCCTAAAATCTTCAAAAAATGCATCATTAGATTTAAATTTAAAATTTGATGATCAAATTCTAAATTTTTTACTAACAAATCACACCCCCTACACCTTCTATTATCTTATCATCTATACAATGCAGCAACAAACAAATTCAGTTCAAAGAAAATTGATGTTCGTTTCGTTTCGTTTTCAATTCAATTCAATTGAATTCTTGTGGCAGCCACGCGTACGCATCAAGTTCCACACAATCCGAATAAATCCAACGTCCCATAATCGCTGGATTGAGCCTTCTTCACTAGATACGTGGACGATGTTGATTGGTGTTTGACGTGTAAAATTATAGCCTCCACTGGATGCAACCTCCAATGAGCCTCTTGAATTTGACTGTTTTGATTCGGTGCACCACGGACCTTCAATTACCTCTGGTTTTCCCCCATAAATCCTAAATTTACTAAAATATTTTGTTTGTCTAAATCAAAATTATTTTATTAATATATTAGATTATTTTATTAATTTATAAGAAAAATTTAACAAATTTTTGATTGAGCGAGAGCGATATTCCCATCTCTATATTACTCTTCCATTGATTTCATTGAAAAATGGTCATTGGATGTTCACTTACTGTCGGCTGAGCCTCGAAATTTATTCTAAAATTATAATAAAATTTAAAGAAATAGTAATTTTTGTTAGGTGTCTTAAGTTTTGGATACCCTATACAACTTCCAAAGTATATTCCATCTTACTAATTGTTAGATATTAGTTGTGTGTTGTTAGTAGTTGTGTGTTGTGTTAGTAATTATATAGTTGGTAGTTGTGTTTAATATAGTAGTTGTGTATTTATTATGTTAGTTGTATAAATGCCTATATAAAGGCCTCTCATTTGTAAGTTCTAATTAAGTAAATGTTAATATACATTTTCTTCTCTAATTCTCACATGGTATCAGAGCTTAGGTTCTTTTCAGAGGTGTAGAAATTCGGTTTTCGGGAATGGAAAAGTCAGATGCTATGCAACCCATTCCTACCATTCTCATAGGTTCAAACTATCGTCTCTGGGTTCAGGGAATGCGTAGTTTTCTCAAGGGTCGGAAACTATGGCGTTATGTTACTGGAGATGTCAAGCCCCCCACTCGGCTTACTGATGAAACTGAAGGACAGCTCGCTGATCGTCTCGAGGATTGGGATAGTAAGAATCACCAAATTCTGACATGGTTCCGGAATACTTCGGTTCCAGCTATTCATCATCAATTTGGACGCTACGAAACTGCCAAAGAAGTTTGGGATCTGCTTGCATTAAGGTACACCTCTTCTGATCTCTCTAGTCAGTATCAATTATGGGAAAAGTTGCATAATTTGAAACAAGAGAAAGGTCAATCTATTACTGATTTTCTTGCACAAATGGAGAATATTTGGGACCAACTTGCTTTGTCAGAACCATCAATGAGTTGCACCGTTGATGCAACTAATTATACGGCACACCGTGACCGTATGCGACTAATTCAATTCCTTATGGCCCTTACTGATGATTTTGAATCTTGTCGAGCTTCATTGTTACATCAATCTCCTCTACCTACATTAGAAGTTGCTGTCTCTCGATTATTGTCTGATGAAACTCGTCTCGGCTTACTTAAGCCATCTCACGATGATGTTGTGCTTGCCGCCGCGGATAAACATTTCTCAAAAGGTGAAGGCAAATTTTGTCGTACCTGCAACAAATCCGGTCATACTCTGATTGAATGTAGTCTTACTGAATGTCACAAATGCAAGAAAAGAGGTCATATTGCCGCTCACTGTCCCACTAAGGTGAGTTGTCGCTACTGCAAGCTGTCTGGCCATTCTATTGAGCAGTGCCCCACTCGTCCCCCAAGATCTAATCAACCCTCCAAGATAGCAATTCCAATTGCTGCTGCTACCTCTGAGGTTACTGTCTCTCCAACATCCACTGGTAACTTAGAAGCACTCCTTAAACAAATACTCTCCACCCATCCTAGTACTTCTACTGCCTTATCTGTCAATTCAGGTAATTCTCCTTGGTATTTTGACTCTGGTTGTTGCAATTAGGGGTGGGCAAAAAAACCGACCGAACCGAACCAAACCGCAAACCGAACCAACCAGACCGAATTTACGGTTTTTTTCCTAACGGTTCGGTTTGCGGTTCGGATTGGCCCACCCCAAACGGTTTACGGTTCGGTTCAGGACCTAATCCGAACCGCACCTGTTAAACCGAACCGAACCGTTATAATTAAAAAAATATAAATTTTTATAAAAAATTTTGTATTTTTCTTTTAATTTTATTCTATTTTTTTTTATTAATATGTTAATACTTTTATTCTTAAATTTTTGTTAATATATTTATTTGTTAATACTTTTATTCTTCAATTATTTGTTTTTAGCATCATTATTCTTGAAAGTAAGATATTTGATTTGTCTCTTAATTAGAATGATGGTAGCATCATTATTCGAGGTAATTTTTAAAAAATACAAGAATTAATTGTGCCTCATTTTTCAATCATTTATGGAGTGCATATGTTTCCTGGAGTCACAGCTTACACCCTAGCACTTCATACCATTTGTTGGATAAAGTAGTTTTTTTTTATTATTATTATTTTTTTCACTTAAGTGGATGAAATTTTATTTTAAATATAATAATCCGTAAACCGAACCGAACCAATCCGTAAACCGCTGGTTTAAAAAATTTTCAATCCGAACCAAACCGTTATTTAATGGTTTGGTTTGAGAGGTAAAAAATCCGAACCGTAAAATATGGTTTGGTTCGGTTTTTAGCAAAAACCGAACCAAACCGAACCGCGCCCACCCCTAGTTGCAATCATATGACTTCTCAATCCTTGTTATTTTCTTCCACCTCTCCTACCACAAATATTTCTCCAATCTTCACTGCAGATGGCTCACAAATGCTTGTAAGTCAGTCTGGCCACATATCAACATCTACACTCACATTACCAAACACATTTCTTATTCCCAAACTTACATTCAACCTTATTTCTGTTGGTCAACTATGTGAACTTGGATTAGAATTGATATTCTCCACTAATGGTTGTCGTGTGCAGGATCCGCAGACGGGACAGATTCTTGGGACAGGCCGTAGAATTGGACGTCTGTTTGAACTCACCTCTCTGCATCTTCCTTCAAATCGTTTTTCCCAATTATGTGCTGTATCTACTCCATCTTCTCTTCACTTGTGGCATATGCGTCTTGGTCATGCCTCGATAAATAAACTTCGTCCTTTAGTTTCTAATGGTTCACTAGGTTCTGTTAAAGACAAGCCTTTCCATTGTGTCTCTTGTCAACTTGGAAAACAACCAGCTTTGTCCTTTCAACATAATAATCATAATTCTGTTGCTCCATTTGATTTGGTCCACTCTGATGTATGGGGACCTTCACCTACTGCCACTATGGGAGGATCTAAATATTTTGTCTTGTTTATTGATGATTATTCTCGATTTACATGGATCTTTCTTATGAAACACCGTTCTGAACTACCTCAAATTTATATTGACTTTGCAAACATGATCAAAACACAATTTTCCAAAACTATCAAAATTTTGAGGACCGACAATGCCAAGGAATATCTTGACTCCAAAATTCAACAATTTTTAAAAGCCCAAGGAACCATTTCACAACGGTCTTGCCCATATACCTCTCAACAAAATGGACGAGCCGAAAGAAAACATCGTCATATTTTAGATTCCACTCGATCCATGCTCATTTCATCATCTTGTCCTGAACGTTTTTGGGGTGAAGCTGCCCTTACGGCTGTTTATGTTATTAATCGTATTCCTTCTTCAGTCACCAAACACAATTTGTCTCCTTATGAGTGCCTTTATGGTGTTTCCCCTCCTTATGATCTTCTCAAGGTTTTTGGGAGTGTTTGTTTTGTTCTTCTTCATCCCACAGAGCATCACAAGTTAGAACCCCGTGCCAGACTTTGTTGTTTCTTAGGATATGGTATTCAACACAAAGGGTATCGTTGTTGGGATCCCGTGTCAAAGAAACTTCGCATCTCTCGTCATGTTATTTTCTGGGAACACGTTATGTTCTCTTCTATTTCTAAGTTCACAGTGTCACCTTCAGATCCTCCTCCACTTTTCACTAATCCATCTATTGAGTTGTTTCTATCTGATGCAAGTACTCATGGTGAACATACAGATGTCCAACCTCCATCACCGCCTGTTCTTGATGATGCCCCTCCTGCAGATACTGCACCAGAGACCATTGGTGACTCATCTCCACCCTATCCTACCCGAGTAAGAAATCCTCCCCCTTACCTTCGAGATTATCATTGTTTCTCTGCTCTTGTTTCTTTGCATGAACCTCAGTCCTATAGGGAGGCTTCTTCTAATCCTCATTGGCAGCAAGCTATGCAAGATGAATTACAGGCATTGACAAAGACAGGTACTTGGGACTTGGTTGATCTTCCTCCTGGCAAAAATTCTGTGGGATGCAAATGGGTTTACAAAATCAAAACACATTCAGATGGATCTATTGAACGTTATAAAGCACGTCTTGTTGCTAAAGGATTCGCTCAAGAGTATGGGATTGATTATGAGGAGACTTTTGCTCCTGTTGCTCGCCTTACCTCAGTTCGCAGTCTGCTTGCTATTGCTGCTGCTCGGCAATGGAGTCTGTTTCAGATGGATGTCAAGAATGCCTTCCTCAATGGTGATCTCACTGAAGAAGTTTATATGACGCCTCCTCCAGGTCTTGATCATCCACCAAATACAGTATGTCGCCTGCGACGTGCCTTATATGGTTTGAAGCAAGCTCCTCGTGCATGGTTTGCCAAATTCAGTACCGCTGTCAGACAAATTGGATTCACCTCCAGTCCACATGATTCAGCCTTATTTCTTCGAAAATCCGAAAAGGGTATTGTGATATTACTTCTTTATGTTGATGATATGATTATTACTGGAGATGATATTTCAGGCATAACAGATCTCAAGCAGGCTCTTAGTCAACAATTTGAAATGAAAGATCTTGGTCCTTTGAGTTATTTTTTAGGCCTTGAGGTTATTTGTTCTGATGATGGTTATCATCTCTCGCAAGCTAAGTATGCCTCTGATCTTCTTTCTCGAGCTGGCCTTACAGATAGCAAGACAGTTCCAACTCCAATTGAGTATAATACTAGTCTTACACCTATAGATGAAGATAACACTCCCCTTGATGATCCTACTCTCTACAGACAATTGGTTGGAAGTCTCATTTATCTTACAGTCACTCGACCAGACATTTCTTATGCAGTTCACATTGTCAGCCAGTTCATGACCGCTCCCCGTTCCACTCATTATGCTGCAGTACTTCGCATCCTTCGTTATGTTAAAGGAACTCTCTTTACAGGTCTCCATTTTTCTGCTACTTCATCATTGGTTCTTCGAGCCTATTCTGATTCTGACTGGGCAGGAGACCCCACTGATCGTCGATCAACTACAGGATACTGTATTTTTCTTGGTGATTCACTTATTTCTTGGCGCAGCAAGAAACAGACATTGGTTGCCCGCTCGAGTACTGAGGCTGAATATAGAGCTGTTGCTGCTACTACAGCTGAACTTCTATGGTTACGTTGGCTTCTAGAAGATATGGGAGTCCCTCAACCATCATCTCTCACTCTTTACTGTGACAACAAAAGTGCTATTGCAATAGCACATAATGATGTTTTTCATGAGCGCACCAAACACATTGAGATCGACTGCCATTTCATTCGCCAACACGTTGCTTCTGGCACTATTTCCTTGAAGTATCTCAAATCCACTGATCAGCTAGCTGATGTCTTCACCAAATCCTTTCTTCCGGGACGTTACACTACACTTGTTTCCAAACTCAATTTGGTTTCGTCTAAACCACCTTGAGTTTGAGGGGGGATGTTAGATATTAGTTGTGTGTTGTTAGTAGTTGTGTGTTGTGTTAGTAATTATATAGTTGGTAGTTGTGTTTAATATAGTAGTTGTGTATTTATTATGTTAGTTGTATAAATGCCTATATAAAGGCCTCTCATTTGTAAGTTCTAATTAAGTAAATGTTAATATACATTTTCTTCTCTAATTCTCACAAAGAGAATTTTAAATTTATAATAATTATTATTATTTTAAAAAAAATGAGACGAATCGACAACGATTGGCGCTCCTGATTGCATGTCAAATTTTGTCAAATAAAAATTTGTTAATTGATTTATTTATTTATTTAAAAAAAATTATGTCCAATCTGTGTTGAGGTTATAAAAATGAAACCCCGACTGTCCGAACAAATACACGAGAAAATCTCCCGAGGGTCCAATTTAGACAAAGCAATAAAGAAAATAAATAAATAAAGGATAAATGTCCATTATCTTTATGTTTTGATTCAATAACCCATTATGTATATTTTGTAAAATATTAGTGATTTAAAATCCGGTCCGATCCATCCACTCGAGATTGGAAAAGTGTCCAGAGTCGGGGATTGATACGGGTTAATTAATTAATTATATTTTTTAATATAAAAAATATAAAAAATCGCCCTTTCAACCCACTAAATCCGAACTGAGTTGTTGGTTCAGTAGTTGAACCAGCCGATTTAGTAGGTATGAGGTTGGTTCAACTCCTACCCGGGTTGAAGAGGTTACCCGGACTAAAGCTTGGACTGGATCTTAGTTTAACCAGTCGGATCAGCCGATTCAGCCAGAGTTTTAAAACTGTAAAATACCTCAACACCTTTCTCTCATTACAATATTAACATAACTTTATAATTTTAACCTAATTCAATTAACATAATTACAAAAATTGTAAATTATATATTTTTAACAAAAAAATTAAATTAAATTTATAAGTAATTACAATATATTAACATTTTATAATATTCATAAATAATTGTTAATTTTTTTATTTCTCCTATAATATTTTTTTTTGCATGTTTATACACAATCACCATTAAATTCTAACAATTTTTTTTTTTTGTAAATCATTTCTCTAATTAAATTTGAAAATTTTGAAAAATTTCTAATAATTAACTACATGTGAAGCATTTATATTATTAAATTAAAAATAACAATAATTTTCTAAATTATGAATTATTTTATATTAATATATAGTAATTTTCTTTCATATAAAATATATGTTATATGATTAATAATAAAAAAAGATTATTTATCATTTATCCTTCTTAATTTAAATAATTTTCACTTTTTGTTATAAAGAAAGTTTTTATCATTTATTATGATAATCCAAATTTATAAATGGTAAAATTATCAAACTTTAGTAGAAACATGTTTTGAGATATTTTTTAAAATATAAGGATGCGTTGAGAACCTAAAAAAAAAATATATATAAGAATGTAAAATGTATTTATCCAAAAATTAATTACAGTATTATTATTTTACGATTTTACTACTTTATCCGAACACAATGTCCAATTTGATATCCGAATAAGTAAAATAAAAAAACACACTGTTTTTAACTTTGTCAGTTCGAACACCAAATTACATAATCCATTTTTGATTTTATCGGTTCGGACACTAATCCGGAGTCGGACAATCCATTTTTGACTTTATCCGTTCGGAAACTCATTATTTTATAGCAATGGCTGGCTGGCAGCCATAGCCATTAATTACGGGAAGGGAAGAAAGAAAGCAGAACTGAAGAAATAACAGAGAAACAACTTAGTAGAGAAAAATATAAAATTGACGTGGGTAGCTCTCTGTCAACTCTATCCCATTTTATTCGCTCTTCTATTCTTTATCATTTTTAGCCTCAACACACACACACACCCCTCTCTATTTATACAAAAATCTCGCCACCTTCAAATTTCAAGATTCAATAACCTCTTCGCTCTTTTCGCCTCACCTCCTATATTCACCTGGTAAATCACTAAATCTTATCTCTTCATCCTTTCTGCGTTTTATTTTTATTTTTCAGATTTATCAGTATATATTTTTATTTTTTTTAATTTGTCCATTGGATTCTACGTTCTGTCCGTTATTTGATTAGTTATTACATGTATATACATACGGTAACGAAGATTGGTAAAACTTTGTACTTTCAATGTATGAGCTGTGATTTTAGATCTGTTCATTGAATCATGTCGTTGACGCTATTGATTTCTGATCTGTTTGTTGAATTCTAATACTCAGTAGTTACTGTGTAGGTGTTTATATATATTATGATGCTGAATTGATATGGCTTATAATGGGAATCAAATCAAAGGAGTTTCTTTGTTAGATCCATTTATTTGTCTATAAAAAAATAGTTGTGGTGAAAGCAATGAATAGGTATAATAGAATCAAGAACAAAAATAAGTTTTTGTATTTGTTTTATCATTTTGGTTATGGGTTCGGGCACTCGAAACAACCTCTCTATAACAAGACTGCATAAATCTAGAATTCCCCCAGGCCCTCCTTGTAGCTGTAGCCTTATGGCCTCTTTTTTTTTTTTTTTTTTTTTTTTAGTGTGTGGTAGCTGGGGTTTTGAATATGTTGCCGGTGTATGAAAACAATAGTCAAATCTAGTCTTCCAGAAATTTTGAATATGTTGGTAGAATTGCTTCTGTGTTGAGACCAAGATGATCGTTTTGGTTTCTTTTGCTTTGAAAATCAAAGTCTGAGTAAAATTTGAATTGACTTTTTGTTATGCAGCTAATTCAGGCAATTACCGACCTTATTGAAATGGAGGTCAAAGGGGGCTAGCGCTTGCTAAAATCTTTGGCCTTGACTGGTACAAATTCGATATTTTGGATAAATTTTAACTTTGTGCTTTCTTATTTTGAAACTACTTGTGATGATTTTCTACTATTATATGTAGGAATCTGGCAAATGTGTGGCAGGAGAGGCAGTGTTAAAGGACTGGAAGATACTCAGGATAGAACAATTGGAAGAAATTGCTTCAAGAGCAACATTTCTGGTATGGAGTATGCATCAGACTGGACAAAACACAGAAAATTCTCTGCTTTTACTGGGCATGTGATTCTTTCCACTATGTCTTTTATGCCTTGGTCTTGTGAAATCATTATAGGTGATGGGTTTCATGAATTTCTTTAGTCAATTGCTTGTTATTACGAAAACATAGATAGATTTGTTGGAAGATATAAACAATTTCAAGAATCATCAGCATTTCCTTGTCTTCTTATCTTAAAAATTGGAAATGCATGGTGTTGTGTGTGGGAAGAAGAGAATTACAGAAGCAAACATGTGTTTCTCAACTTTGTGTGAGCAAGATCAATTAACTCGTTCAAAAAGCAATCCTCATTTGACCTCTCAGGTTGCTTTTGATCTTGACAGCCCCCTATTACCGGGGCTACCGGATGATGTGGCTAAATGTATCCTTGCACTTGTTCCTCATTCCAATTTCCCAGCTGTGGGTGCTGTCTGCAAGAAATGGAGGTCATTTATACAAAGCAAAGAATTTATCACTGTCCGAAAATTACTTGGGTTGTTAGAGGAATGGCTGTTTATCTTAACTATGGATCCTAATGGAAAGCACAGCCAATGGGAGGTTTTGGATTGTTTGGGAAACCAACATCGACTCCTTCCACTTATGCCTGGTCCCGTGAAGGCTGGGTTTGGGGTGGTTGTCAATAATGGAAAGCTTATTGTCATGGGTGGCTATTCAGTGATAGATGGAACTGGCTCTGCCTCAGCAGATGCTTATCAATATGATTCTTGCCTAAACAGGTTTGTTTCTGTTGCTTGTTAGCCTTGGAATTTCAACATATTTTTATTGTTTTCATAATCTCTAGCAGTTAGGATTATAAATTTTTATCAGCTATCCAGAAGTAACCCTAGGGAGAGACGACACAGGCGATAGGCTAGAGTCCCAAATTTGACCCAAAATCAGGGCTTCCGAATCCAGAGAAATTTCAATTTTCAGTGTATGATATAACTTATAAATTTTTTATCCTTTATTGGTAAGGATCCCATTTTAAGAACTCGCCTATGGCTCTATAAACTTCAAGGCAAATCGGGGCCGCCCATGCAGCTATCAAATTATTTGTAGTTCCTTGTGTTAGATAGCTAAAAGCTAGTAGATAGTAAGAAATGTAATCTGTTTGATTAAAGTGATGCTTTAGGCAAGGGAAACTTTTGTTGTGTTTCAGTAGTTACAGTTGTTACTTGTTACTATTTAAAGGTCTTCATACACATTATCTGAGAACATGTTAACTGGAACTTCATATTTAATCAACTTAACTAGTTCTATTAGTCACAAAATCAGTTTAATGAATGTTTAATTATCTGAACATTACTGGGTGGTATAGTATTCAGACGTATGACGTGTTTCAGTAGTTACAGTTGTTACTATTTAAAGGTTTTCATACACATTATCTGAAAGCATGTTAAGTGGAACTTTACATTTAATCAACTTAACTGATTCTATTAGTCACAAAAAAATGCTAAACAAACCAAAAAAATAATGTAGGAAGTAAACCAAAAAGGGATTTGCCTTTATGGCCTTGTTTTTGTCTATTACCCAGTTCAGTTGTTCTACGGTCCTGACATTGACATTCTTCAAATTTTGAATTGCTTTGTTTTTCTGGTTTGCCTTACAACATGCTATTAGTAATTTCAGTTGGAGCAAATTGGCAAACATGAATGTGGCCCGTTTTGACTTTGCTTGTGCGGAGGTGAATGGCAAGGTTTATGCTGTTGGAGGCTATGGAATAGATGGAGAGAGTCTCTCAAGTGCTGAGGTTTATGATCCTGATACTGACAAGTGGACCTTGATTGAGAGTCTTCGTAGACCTCGGTGGGGTTGTTTTGCGTGCAGCTTTAATGGTAAACTTTACGTCATGGGTGGGAGGTCGAGCTTTACCATTGGGAACTCAAAATTTGTTGATGTGTACAATCCTGAGAGGCACGCCTGGTGTCAGATGAAGAATGGTTGTGTGATGGTCACTGCTTATGCTGTGCTTGGGAAGAAACTCTTCTGTATGGAATGGAAAGACCAGAGGAAACTGACCATATTCAATCCTGAGGACAATTCGTGGAAGACGGTGCCCGTCCCTTTGACTGGCAGCTCAGCCATTGGATTTCGATTTGGGATACTGGACGGAAAACTTTTACTTTTCTCGCTAGAAGAAGAACATAGTTATAGCACCCTGTTGTATGATCCGAATGCTTCCCCTGGCTCAGAATGGCAGACCTCCAAGATAAAGCCATCGGGATTGTGCTTGTGCAGTGTGACAATCAAAGCATGAATGAAAGGTGCATTTCCTGCAAGTTGATGAATCTTCTCTTTGAATAATAAGCTTCAGTGGTTTTGCTGGGCATCTGGTTATTGATTGACCATTCTGTTTGATGACTCACTACAAATTGCATTTAACGTTAATTTGGTTATGTATTTCTGATTGGCAAAGGCTCACCTTCATTTCTTGATGCTATGGACAATGGAATAATGTAACAGAGGGCTTGATGCTATATCATGATCATTGCGTTCTGTTTCAATAAGCATCAATGATTCTTTTCTGCCTTGAAAGGGGTTGTTGTTTAGTGTAAACAACCTTCCTTCCCCATTTGTGTTGTGTAGTTGATTTCTTTAAAATATTTGAAACTAAAACCAGTCCATTTCGAGTTAAGATATTTGAACAGTAAATATAAATTAACTTGTAAATATTACAATAAAATATAAACTAATTTATAAATTTTATACCAAAATACGATATAAGGTCACGCTAGCTAAACCACCATTGCATTTTTTATGAGCTAAAATTTTTCATTACATTCTTCTTTTCGTTATCTATTCTGAGTTTAGCAAGTATAATTAAAAAAAAAAAAATTGATAGTTATAGTAGTATTCATCTATGTATAAATAAATATAAAATGAATTAACCCCAAAAGATTGCTTCAGTGGTAAAAGTTTTGTGCTTAAGTGATTTGCTCTCTCAGGTTCAAGGTTCGAATCCCACTAAATGCATTTCCTTGGGGCCATGCCCCTGGAGTGACTTACCCTGATCTGTGTTGGAAAACTTCTGAGGGCATGGGACACAGGTCCCGGGATTACGCGTAAGCTGGTCCGGACACTCCGGTTATCAAAAAATATATATATATAAAACGAATTTTATTTAACAAAAATAAATAGATATACCATTGGCTAAAAATTTCGCAAAAAATTAATATTAAGGTTTTAAGAGTGGGTATATTAAGGAAATGGATGTTAAGAGGAATTTTGTATGTTCAAATAGCCCGAACATAAATTTCAAAACATCACCATCACTTCGACGGGAAATGATGCTTCACCCCCAAAAAATAAAAGGCCCCATTTGATATTCGAAAGGACACCATGAAAACGACGTCGCGTGTCCTTTTCGGGCATTCTGATATTTCCCCTTTTCCATCATCTCCTACAAGATTCTCTTTATACTAAAAATGTGTGCCAAGTGCCGATATAAAATTAACCAATTTAGTGAATATTGATGATACAAGGCTTCTCTAGGTCTAAATAGCAAAATATTCTATCTTGATTTTGAGTCAAGTTTCACCATAAACTTCGGCCATAATCAAAAGCACAAGTGATGTCCAACCAGTGAATAGACGTGCACCTTTTCCCTTGCCCTTTGCCTGATCATACTGCTCCCACAGAAACCCAGTCTGATGATAGTTGCGAACCACATTCCTGCACCATCAAAGTATAAAATGTCGGAACTAGTTTACAATTTCGGAACTTTGGGTTCAGTTTGGCGGGACACAAACCGAATCCAAACTAAATTTAGAAATCGGTTCAGAGAAAACCAAACTAAATGCCCAGGGTAAGCAAACAGGTTACGGACAAAGTGAGTACCTAATCAGATTGCCCCTTAATTCGTCATAGATGACTTTTGCCCTATCTCTGTAGGGTCCGTTCACTGCAGGAATTTGACAAATTTAATTCAGAAGATTAAATGTGAAAGAAGGAACGATGTTTCTGAGAAATACATATATATACTGTGTGTTTGTGTTATGAGTAATGGATGGACGGGCTAATACCTTGTGTGTAATGGTGGAGTGCAGAGAGAATCCTGTAGTTCATGTTCATCCAAATTGGACCTCTCCAATACGGTGGGTCATGCTGTGTGTTGCGTTTCATGTACAACGAGCTGTGGCATTCAAGAAAACATTTTACATTTAATAAATCTTGAACAAGCAACAACCAAATTGATTATATGATCTTATTTGTATAAATAGAATACTTCAAAAGAATTGACAATCACCTTGTTTTGGCAAGAGAGCGGAGCCCATAATTAGTCCATAAGATGCTCCGGTTAGAAATGAGGTCAAGCTGTTTGTCTAGAATCCACGAATCCTGTGTCAACAATAAACATGAGAGGGTGAGTTAGGCAAGGGTCACATCAAAGATCAAACTAGTAAAAACAAATTTCAGCATTAGGTTACTTGTGAAACTTACAGGTGGAATGATCTTCTCCATAAACGGAAAAAGGCTTACATACCCAACGTGAGGAACCAATCTCAACTCCGGCCTTTCTAATACTTCTCGAACAAGCTCTCGAGCTGGATAATTATTTCCAACCTTGATTTCTTTCCAACTTAAACGAACCTATAATGATTGACCAACAATCAAATACTAGTGAACAAATTTAAGAAGCTGAAGGGTATAGATAGGTTCAGAAATCAAAACATTCATCATCACTGAAATCTATTTAACAGCAAATGGCCATCTAAACCCTAATGGTAGAATAACAAGAATTCTAGAAAATTTTATTCCAAAAGCACTGTCACTTTAAGAGTGATGGTTGCTGCATCGCAGAAATGAAAGAGCCTTTTCTACATTCAAACGAACAAATAGGAAATATTTTCCAACTTTTTCCTAAGAACAGTAAATAGCTTCCAGACTCAAACAAGGTTGTAAGTATTAGATGTACAGTCAACTAAAGGGATTTGGAAGAATTTTATAATAATCTCAAAATACTGTTTCACAACACCGACATGTGCAGCATAGTTAGCAATATAAGGCATGACATTATGTGAGGAATAGCAACAAACAAGCAGCACACCTTTTCTGTATGATTCCCGAAATCAAAATAAGCTCCATATGCAGGATCAAAATGAAGCTGGTAAAAGATCAAAAACAAATGACAGTTATTAGTCCCCGTCTATTCAGAACCATCAAACCAGGGCTTAACAAGCAGAAATTATTTCTCTAGAAAATCAAAACATCATTGACTGGGTGAAATCGTTTGTATTGCAACATAATTCCACAATATTACATATAACCAAGAACAACTAATATGTAAAAGAATGTGAAACAGTTTCAGAAACCATGACAGAGATGAGGAAACCTGATTAAGAATTTCAAAATCTGAAAGCAGCTTAGCAGTTGAACCATATTCCTGCATCATTTCATTTCAAGGTCTGTCAAGTAAGAAAAGGATACCAGTTTTCAAATAGTTTCTCTTTATACCTTCTTAAATTCGCTTCTGCTCTCAAACAACTCGGTAATGGAATGCAATGAATCTACTGCCAGTAGCATCCAACATCTAAGATCCAAGTGGCGTTCTTCTTCACTTGGATGTGAAGCACGAGGATAATCGTCCAGCCCAGACGATAGAGTCTGGAGATACCAGAAACAATGTCAATTAGCAAATGTTATTTAACCAAGCTTTCATTATAGTTCCCTCTTAATTTAGTAGGCATAATAGGAAAAACAAAATCCATATGCCTGGATATAAAGATGATGAAATGATTGCTTCCAAGATCACCAAAATCAATATATTCTGAAGAGTTGTCAAAACTAAACATCAAATTTCTGCCAATAATATGATTGATGCAAATGAGGTATTTCTAGGCTCATTTTACCATGTCCTTCAATTATTCATTTAGATCTACGTACTCATCAAAGGTTTCAATTCTAAAGTTGGAGGGCCTAAGGAAAGAATTCTGAAGAGTGACAAAATTACAAGTCAATGGTTGATTGGTTGCACAAGGTAACTGTGCATGTATTTCATGGTTTACCTAACCAAATTAAAACACATAAGCACACTATTTAATCCAAAAAATGCCCTACTATAGACTAATTATACTGTTTTGATTTCAAGAATTACACGGAAAATGTGAAGTTTAGGATGCTATAAACTCTAGAACAGACGTCCAAAACAAAACAAAAAAAAAATCCTGCAAAAGCTTGAAAGTCAAAAAGGAATTGTCAACGTAGAATAGGACCTTGGGATTTAGTTCACGGATTGTCGAGTTATCTCTTCCATGCCAAAAGTAACTGCTCGTCTCCTTACCTGTTTTGTAAGATTGATACCCAAAATTAAGGAGACCTCAGAAAATTTAAAATTTCAGATCCTTAACAATTGAAATATCTTTCTTTAATCTCATGATCAATTGTTCAATTGAACATCTCAGAGAACCTCTAACCATTATTCAGGTAATAGTCAAAAACGCAACAAAGGCAAAAGCCTGACTACTTGGGAGGTTAACATGAATCCTTGATCAGTATTTTATGAGAAATTTTTGTTGTTGATATCTATAGAGTATAGACACAAGTTTCAAGAACAAATAACTTTACACGAATATGAAATATGAACAATATCTGCTGCGGTTGACTGAACCCAATTGTTTGAACTCAGATTTTTTTTTTTAAACCCCGCCGTCAAACCACCTGACCTGGGCTTAAGTGGAGCAGGTAAAACTCCCGGATGTCTCAGGCTCTTACAAGAAATGCACCCCCTGGACTTGAACCCATGACTTGACAAACAAGTCCCCACCAAGCCACACCCCTTGGGGACAAAATCTTGAATTGCATAACAAATCTCATTTTGACATGGACACGACTCGAACCCATGCCATCCAAAGAATGTAGGTGTTGAGTGTGCATGTTTGGTACCATTATGCTAAGATCATGCTCATGGTTATGCAGAAGTTAACAATTTTAAGTGAGAGAAAGAAATTATGTACAAGCATTTCTTAGTGAATTATTTCGCTTTTGTCATATTTCATATCAAATTACAGGACAGTTACTATCATACTTAAAGAAGAAAGGCTGCATTAGACATACAACAAGGGCAAATCTTTACTGATATATAAATGGGCAACTATATACACATTGAAAAACAACTCATATCATGCATTTATCCAACATTTGTCCCTCCAAAAGAAGCCTCAAAAGATTAAATAAAAACCCTGACACACCTGACTGAGTAGTATTGAACCACTGAAACCATGCTTCAAGCCGAACAAGAGCCCGCTCAAGGAAAGAAGAGATCTCATTGCTTTCAGTGGCAGTAAATTTGTTATTCTTTAAGCCATGTATGAGTTCTAAAAGAAGAAAAGTTCCATACGACCAATCAGATTATTTATAAATATAACAGTAAATGTCATCCAGATAATACGGGAGTATAAAGATTCTAGAAAAAATATAAAATATAAAATGTAAAATTATCTAATCTCTAATCTTTGGTAGTGATAATAACTGAACATATATAGTAAACACATTTTAAAATGAATAACATAGGACAAATGAGAAATCAGTAAATTACACATATTGACTTTCAAGGAGACTTAATTCTCATGATCACCAATTTTAGACATTGAAGGTCAATCATTCCAAAATATAATTGGAAAAAAAGCTTACCGCGCAAAACCAAAAATAAAGTTGGGGGATTTCCATTAGTTGGATGCTGAATAACAAATTCCTCTGGGACTTTACTGCAATTACAACAGACATGACCTTTCAGATTACTTCACTGGAAAATCTAAGACTACAAGGTTACTGCACATAATTGAACAGGACTCTTGAGATACCTTAGAGCTTCAGCACCCAAAATCTGCTCTCGTGGAATCCATCCATCAATATTCATCAGATCTAACCAGTGCCCAATAATATCCAAACACATATGGACATCCCAACGCCTGATCAACATTTGATGCACATACCATAACCCCATAAAAATTATGATCAGTTATCCAGAATAACTTAGTGATATTGATGCATTTTGTCTGAATTTTTTATAATCATTTCCAAAATATGCAGTAACAAAATAATTGCTATAAAAGAAAAGGAACAATATGGGATAAAAAACTATTCAACCAACCAGATCAATAGTTGATGAAACCCTTCATCCCAAAGAAATCCCCTTGGAAAGAAGGGTCGACTTGGAACAGCGGTATAAAGCTCGGCTGGCCAATATAAAAGATAATCATCATGATTTTTAAGCTGCAAGAGAAAATGGCCCACTATATGACTGTCAGATTTAAAAAAAGATGAAGTTGAATATAAATAAAAATATCAACAGATCGGGGGAAAAAAAGGAATATCCAAGTATCTGACCACCTACCAATGATATTCTAGATATTTTCTTTATTTTTACTACTTTTCTGAACACTAAAAACCAATACTAAAGGGGAGTCCAAACTGTACTGAAATGGCTGATAGATCATTATCCAGTCACACAACATATTCAGTCATGTTGATGCAGGAAATACACGTAGAAGGGGATATATGACCACTGAAAGCATCTTGAAAGTCTGTTTCTCTTTTCAGTAAAAAGAAAAAAAATGTCAATCGAAGAAAAACGTAGAAAAGATTGTTGGGCTTTTTGTCTCTTGCCAGTCAAACATACCAATGAGGTCAGCTAGGAAATTGCCAGATCACAAACTCCATTAAAACTTATTTTATCATTCTTACATAGGATTCAAATTTCTGCTCTTTCAAGATTATTATTGGAAACCCAGAACTAAGTTGACAGACTAAAATTTAATTATAACCTATGATGTGCTCAACTTGGGAAAGATTAGTACATAAATTTTCAATATGTGACAGAACATAATCTCTTAGGCGATTATGAAATGAGCAACTCGCCATTCCAGAAATTTATAAATCACAGCAATAAATTCATAAAAACTTATATAAATAACTCACTTCAACATTTTTTGGTACTGAAATTTTTGACTGGCCATAAAAGTAGCCAATGCCACCCAACATGTTACCAATAGCAGCCTTCCCGACAGTCACAGATTCAGGATCAAGCTGAAACACAAAGCCATTAGAATCTGATGTATCAAGAACAATGAAAAAGTAATTGAATCAAAGTGAAATTTCAAGCAAAAAGCAAATAATTTTTTTATGTCATTGAATGATAGCAAATTCCTATTCAAACGAATATCTTTCAGTGTTTATCAAAAGAAAAGAAAAAATATTTCAATGCTTGATATTATATTATCAACATATTACACCTCACACTTTAACATCCTTTAAATTTATCCTACAAAAAACAGGTGATGAGCTCATTTCTTACTGGAAAGGTTTCAAATAATCACAGATAAACTCCTGAGATGGACATTACCTTGGCAGCCATATTGAAGCACTTCTCAAATTTGGTACCAAAATCTCTTTGCTTTTCTTTCAGTAAACTGGTCAGCGAGTTACCTACATAGTAACAGAAAAACAATATGAAACTATGGAGGAGAAACAAATTTCTGTTCATGGAAGAAAACATGAAAAGCTTCCCTCAAAATCGGGTAAGATTGAAAACATAGAAATACAAAGAATTATATTCTTTATTTACAGAATGCCTTGTAAGATGATCTAATTTTGAAAGAAACTTAACCTGCAAAAACATGGAAGATTTAACAAACTCATATACATCTATGGTAATTCCATAGGTTTGCACTTGGGAGTATAAAAATGAAAAATACTAACACGGGGAACATGATGTGTATCTAGGGTCAAAATAACTTGTTAACAAGCATGTAACATGTAACCAACATCATCACTATATCAAACATTCACAATATGATATCAAAATCAAAAGTCTATTTTGGCCCGTCTCAGTTTATAAATCCTCTGAGATTTTGGTTATAATCTGCTAGACTAGCAACCACTTCAAGGTAAGTGGGATTAACCAAGAAAATATTCCATTTAGTCAAAACCCACACACCAGCTAAGGGAAGTCAACAACTTTCATCAAAATGAAATGTGAAGAGAGATGAGACAGAATAAGATAATGTTAGTTATGGCTAAGCAGATAAGGAAAATCCTCATAAGACGAATCTCTGCTTAATTCTCCATCTCGTCAAATTAAAAATCATATTTCTCGAACCCCAACCCTGGCCAAGTACATTGTCAGCACCATCTTTCTCTCTGGGCTATACAGAAATATATCAAAGGGAACTTGACAAATTAGGGGCCACTGGGTCCAGCCACATTTGAACTATAATTCAACAGATTATAAAGAAAATTGAAAATCATAACAAAACTCAGAGGAAATCATACTGAAAACAGATCATGCAAAAGAGGGAAAAAATGAAAAAGAAAGAACAATATTACGTCAAAACTGTACTGGACAAATCATGGACTCGTTATTGAGATTAAATGGATGTAGAAGAAACCTGTTAGGCTGCTTAGACGGTCCTCGATCCTCGAAATTTTCAAGCCAGTTCCAGATACAAAAGCAATATCTGCTTTGAATGGAATCCTAGCAGAAATCTGCATAAGGATTAAGAAAACTGAAAACCCAATTTAAATTTAGGCAAGAACTGAAACCAGAGATGAAAATCATGATTATGAAATGCTTAAGATACATTGATGAACTACAAGGCAACTCAGACTCATTCACTATGGCCTATGGGACCACATACCTGAAAAACTAAAATATTTGGAGAATTAACAGATGTGTCACTCAGCTGCAGTTGATTAAACATTGTAGCCTGGTACATACACACGCATACAGAGAAATAAAGACAATAATCACAAAAGAAACTTGAAAATACTCAGTCCTTCTAGCATTATAACATGATTATTGTAGTCAAAAACTCAAGTGCCCAAGATAATCAAACATACTTGAGTTGCAAGATTTTCCAAGACAAGATCAGATAAGTTATGAATGTGAGGAGTCCTGAATCCGGAATAATGGCCTTCCATACCTTCCTACAACAAGGATAACAAACACAAGATGGATTGAAATCAACAAACATCCAAGAGAAGCAGCGAAAACATGACTGCAAAGTCTTATCTATTTTATGGCGATAACTATCACATGATTGGCTAGTGAGGGAAAATTGTTGTACATTACGAGGTGAGGTGAGACGAATAGACCAAGTACACTGATAATTTTAATAAAAAAATAAATACTCTAGATGCCTCCTAAAGCTAATATTTTCTTCTGAGTACTCTTGAAACCTCTGACATGACCTAAATACTACCAAGTCTTTGCACAAATGTCAGGTAACAATATAAATTATGATTTTGAAAAGAGGAAAATCTGTCATTTCGCAGTTATTCACTGCCTAAAATGAAAAATCATTGCAACCCATTGCCAAATTACCATTCCTTTTAAGTGTAGCTGCCAACTTCCAATGTCCGCTCGAGAACCTGTTGCCAGTAGAGAACTCTCATGGATATCCAACACATCTCTACTTAAACTAAGAGCATTTCCATCTTCATCCGCCAAATAGAAAAACAGATGTCCATTTCTCTGCATATCGTTATTCCACCGAGACCTGTGACCATGGTCAAAGTAATCATGTTACAAATCATGAAATAATCTAATGAACATGCCAATGGTATGCCAAACACACTGTTAACATATGAGTGACCAGATACTAAACCTGCAGATCATGCTACTTACTCCTCATTTTGCACATCAATCCGAACAGCCCAGTCTCCTCCATAGCCGCTGCCATCTCCCTTAGATTTCAAGAAACTTGTTTCCAAAGTCATGTCTTGGTCAACCAGCAGTTGATGTCCAAAGTCACGACCATTATGATGCGTCCACCCATATTTGCTCAGTTCATCCGAGTCTTGGCAGACATGCCGCATGTGATATTTTCCATCCTTTACACCAAGCCACATCAACCCAGCAACCAAAGATCGAGGCGTCCTGCCAGTTACCATGACCAATTACAATATCATGTTCTAATTCAAAAATTCTAATAAAAATAGCAAATAAACAAAAAAAATAAAAGTGCTTCGAATTTCAGTGGCTAGCTTTCACTTAATAAAATGTTATAATTCCAAAAATAATCACAATCAAATGAAATACCTGGCGCGAATTCCAAGATAAACGTGAGGGCGATAAGTTCCCCAATACAAGCTCTCTTTATGCTCACCTTGAAACTGTTAATACCGAATCACGTATTAGTAAAAGGCAAAAAAGAAAGAAAATGTAAACAAAAATACACGTGCGTTCGAATGAATTGAGATTACCATAGGAAGGTCCATGAGTTTGGGAGCAGGAAACGGTGTGACGACTCTAGGTCTCTGAGGTTCTTGATCGGGATTAACGAGACGATTGATCAGAAACAAAATGATCAAGAATGAAAAAACGGTGAAACCAAGCAGCGTTTTGATGTCAACGTTGAAAAGTCGGAGTGAAGTTTGATCTCTGCTCGTATTTCTACGGTTCCTAGGGTTAGTCCTTGCGTTACGGAGAGGCTCGTCTTCATTGCCGTCTGTGGTGGATTTGATTCTGCTTCGAGCACTTCTTCGGCCATTTCCAGTCATTTTTTTTCCTGAGATGCAAGTTTATTAATTAATTCATTAATTTAGCTGAACTGAAGAGAAGGATGAGCTGAGCTCAGCCGTGAGTGAGTGAGTGAGTGATTAAATTTGAATGGTTTTTACAGGAGCTGCGAAGTCAGTTCGTGATTGTGTTGTGCGCGAGTGAAACTGACGACGACGACTAATGAATTGACGATGGAACTGGAATTACATGGGCTTAGACGCAGAGTAACTGGGCTTCAAGGTGGACTTGAAATTGGGCCTTAACCCGGCCTTGCTTTGCTAAAAAATTTAAAAACAACTAAAAAATAGGTATTAAATTATACATGTCATTTTTTAATTCTCTGGTGGTACTACGTTACCCATACCACTATTGCACCAAAGATTTACTCATATATTTAACGAGAGAGGCTCTCGATGATGTATATATCACGATCCTTCAAATATTATTTAAAATCATAAAAAAATGTTAAATAATCTAAGAGTATTTATTTAAGTCTATATGACTATGTATAATTTTGATACAATTAGAAAATCTTTTTCTTATTTAAGAAAATATAATAAATTAATGATATTAGTGTTATTATTTTGACAATAAATTTTTTAAATTGAAGATATTCTCACTTTTTTTTTTGTTAGACTTAATCATTCTCTTTTTTCAGACAGCCTAAAAATAACTATCAGTTTAAAATGATCAAAATTGACCGAATTAAATCGCACAAATATTGATTTAATCATAATTTAAATAGCACATATAAAATTTTTGGTCGGTTGGGACTCGAGACCAATGTGATAAATTTATAAGAAAATACATTATAGTCACTTGTTTTTGTCCTATTCATGATGATGAAGATCAAACACGAAGGGTTAGAAATTGTAATAATTATTTTTAACGTAAGATTGCGATTTCTACTTCTTTGAGAATCAGGACACTGACTCTATCTCATGTCCTAATTAAGGTAACCCCCAAGGGAGGTATCACGTCATCTGTACAATAATCCAATAATTCATTGTTACGCGTGCTAAATTATTTATCGATGGTATTTTCAGGCACTATGATATTTAAGCAGCACGGCAGGGGTAAAAGGGTAACTCCCTTCTTGGTCAAGATCATTAATGTCGACCTGACCACTAAAAGCCACCAGTAAGGGGCCGAGCACTTTATGATCGATAGCCGACCACTCCAGACCGAATGGTCGGGCATTATCAGATCGATAGCAGCATTCTCAATTCAAAAGACCATTGTGATCGACCTCATGAAGACCGAGGATATGGCGAGATATGCTCTAGAATATAAGACATCCTATTTTTACTGATAAGAAGATAAATTATCCTAATTTCATGGGGAAAAATTAATAAGTCAGTGTCCTAATAGGATATGGGAAGTGAATGTAGTTTTGACTAGAAATTTTTATGGGAAAAGGAAAACTATTTCTTTGCTATTATAAATAGGAGGGGAAATCGTGTTTGTAAAAAAAAAAAAAAGGGAGGGAGATCATTGAGATTATTGAGAGCATTGAAGGTTGAGAAGAGAACAAGAGAGAATTAGACTTGTAAACACAAAACAGATCAGAGAAACATATTTCGGTAATAAAACATCGTTCGTTCTGTGCCCGTGGATGTAGGTTGGATCTGATCCGCCGAACCACGTTAAATCTCTTTGTTGGTTGATGTATTTATCTATCTTTTTCCAAATTTACTTTTGGTTTCCCATAAACAAAACAAATTCACAGTTGGAGAATGATTGTCTCGGGAGTAAAAAAACATTTATTGCCCCTGAGGCCAAAATCAACCGTCAACAGTTGGCACCGTCTGTGGAGAATCCAACAAAAAGCGGCTCGCGTATTAAGACGATGGTAAAAGGTGGAAATCACCGGTCGACGGAGAGTTCAACAGCAGAATGAATGATGATTGGGAGCTCACTTCTCCATCCAATGGCGTCTATACTGTGGTTTTAGTTGGCCGTACTGGCAATGGCAAGAGTGCTACGGGCAATAGCATTCTTGGAATAAGAGTCTTTAAGTCAAGAGCTAGCTCCTCTGGTGTTACTAGTACTTGTGAAATGCAGAGGACCGTACTCAAAGATGGCCAAATTGTTAATATCATTGATACCCCTTGACTCTTTGATTTTTCCTCTGGCTCTGATTTTGTTGGCAAGGAAATTGTCAAAGGTATCGATTTGACCAAGGATGAGATCCACACAGTCCTCGTAGTTTTCTCAGTAAGAACCCGCTCTTCTCAAGAGGAAGAAGCTGCACTACGCAGCTTGCAGACTTTGTTTGGAAGCAAAATTATTGACTAAATGATTGTTGTCTTTACTGGGGGGACAAACTTGAAGATAATGAGGAAACATTAGACGATTATTTGGGTCATGAGTGTCCAGAGCCTTAAAGGAAATTCTTAAAACTATGTCAAAATCGGTGTGTGCTTTTTGATAACCAGACTAAGGATGAAACCAGGAGAACTGAGCAGGTTGGGAAGCTTCTTTCTCTAGTTAACTCAGTCATTGTACAGAATGGTGGGCAGCCGTACACAGATGATATCTTTGCTGAGTTGAAGAAAGGGGCTATTAAACTCTGTGATCAACAAGTTGAGGTCGAGTCTCTCAAGGGATACTCAAAGTGAGAAAATTCAGAGCTGAATGAGCAGATGCATAGATCATATGAAGAGCAACTCAAACGAATTATTGAGATGGTTGAGTATAGGCTCAAAGAGACAACTACTAGGCTCGAACATCAATTAGCACTAGAGCATGCTGCTCGATTAAAGGCAGAAGAGATTGCACAATTAGCTCAAATGAAGTCAAATGATGAAATTCGTAAGCTTAGAGAGAATCTTGAAAAAGCTCAGAAGGAGATCGAAGAGCTCCGTAAGCGAGCTGAAAATGGAGGGAGTGCCCCCGTGAGATGGCCGGCCTGACCGGTCTGGGAAACACAACAGCGGGGAATGTGTTCCCGCATGTTTTGCCTGACCAATGGATCCGTGAAAAGCATAGCACGAGGATGGATTATGCCCTCGTAGCGTTTGCTTGCTCCAGTGTTACCGAACATAAAGAGGACTATGCCCTTAATGTTTCAGACACTCTTTGATCCCTATTTTTATTCGGATCCGTGAGAAGCATATCACGAGGAGGGATTATGCTCTCGTATCGTTTGCTTGCTCCAGTGTTATCGAACATAAGAAGGATTATGCCCTTAATGTTTCAGACACTCTTTGATCCATATTTATTTGATTATTCGGATCCGCGAGAAGCATAGCACGAGGATGGATTATGCCCTCGTAGCGTTTAGCGTTTGCTTGCTCAAGTGTTACCGAACATAAGGAGAAATGTGCCCTTAATATTTCAGACACTCTTTGATCCCTACCTATTTGATCGTTCGGGTCTGTGAGAAGTATAACACGGGGATAGATTGTGCCCTCGTGGCGTATGCTTGCTCCAGCGTTATAAGCATGAGCCCTCAAACAATACACAGGCTCCATGGTGACCTGAAGTATAGAGGAATGTGCCCTTACCATTCTAAACGATATTTGATCTGAATCCTGGTTCGTCGGGACTCTGAATTGAAAAATTCAGAATTGTGTTTTGGAGACCTCGGACAGGACGCTGTTTTGAGGCATCCATGTTGTTGTTTACACTTGCGAAACGTTTTGTTTTGGGATAAGTGCTAAGTCACCCCCGCCTTTTGATTTTATTTTCCAAAGTTTTATTTTTTGGCTTTTCGCTGATCTGGCGAAGGGACGCCCGTGCCAGATTCGGTAGGGCTTCAAAAGCTTGATTCACTTCCCTTCTGAGCAAGTCCCAAGGATTATTCGGCTCGGGGTTGGATTTCGTTCCGCCGAAGCCACTTGATTATTCGGCTCGGGGCTAGTTTCGTTCCGCCGATGCCACTTGGTTATTCGGCTCGGGCCTGGATTTCGTTCCGCCAAGGCCACTTGATTATTCGGCTCGGGGCTGGATTTCGTTCCGCCGAGGCCACTTGGTTATTCGGCTCGGGCCTGGATTTCGTTCTGCTGAGGCCACTTGATTAGTTGGCTCGGGGATGGATTCGTTCCGCCGAGGCGACTTGATTGTTCGGCTCAAGGCCGTATCCGTTCCGCCGAGGCCTATTAGTTAATCGGCTCAGGGTTGGATTCGTTCCGTCGAGACCACTTACTTAATCGGCTCAGGGCTGGATTTGTTCCGCCGATGCCACTTGCTTAATCGGCTCGGGGCTGGATTCGTTCCGCCGAGGCCACTTGCTTAATCGGCTCGGGGCTGGATTCGTTATGCCGAGGCCACTTGGTTATTCAGTTCGGGGTTAGATTCGTTCCGCCGAGGCCATTTTTTGGACTGGGGACGTAACATTCCCCCAGTGCCAAGTATTTCTCTCAGCTCGGGGTTAGGTTACGTCCCATTGAGCCTGTCTTTTGGACTGGGGACGTAACATCCCCCAGTGCCAAGCGTTTCTCTCAGCTCGGGGTCGGGTTACGTCCCACCGAGTTTGTCTCTTTGGACTGGGGACGTAACATTCCCCCAGAGCCAAGCATTTCTCTCAGCTCGGGTCGTGTTACGTCCCACCGAGTCTGTCTCTTTGGACTGGGGATATAACATTCCCCCAGAGCCAAGCGTTTCTCTCAGCTCGGGGTCGGGTTACGTCCCACCGAGTCTGTCTCTTTGGACTGGGGACGTAAAATTCCCCCAGAGCCAAGTATTTCTCTCAGCTCGGGGTCAGGTTACGTCCCACCGAGTCTGTATCTTTGGACTGGGGACGTAACATTCCCCCAGAGCCAATGGTTTCTCTCAGCTCGGGGTCGGGTTGCGTCCCACTGAGTCTGTCTTTTCGGAATGGGGACGTAACATTCCCTCAGAGCCACCAAATTTCAAGCTTGGAGTAAACCCTAGAGATGATTTGATGGGCATTTAAATGGATGTGACGGTTGCGCATCTCGAGAGAGTCTTCAGAAGGGCGGTGAAAAGATTTTGTTTTGGCGGGAAAAGAAGTCAGACCGAGCATCTTGGTTGTACCGAGGACGTGGTGGTGACAGACAATAAAACTTCTCCTCACAAAGGTCAGCCGTCACTCCATCAGGAGTACTATTCTTTTTATATAGTTCCCGACACCAACTTGTATACTCGTTGGAACCGAGAACTAGGGGACAGATGTTGATGATATTTTCAGGCACTATGATATTTAAGCAACACAGCAGGGGTAAAATGGTAACTCTCTTCTTGGTCAAGATCATTAATGCCGACCCGACCACTAAAAGCCAACAGTAAGGGGCTGAGCACTTTATGATCGGTAACCGACCACTCCAGACCGGATGGTCGGGCATTATCAGATCGATAGCAGCATTCTCAGTTCAAAAGACCATTGTGACCGACCTCATGAAGACCGATGATATGGAGAGATATGCTCTAGAAGATAAGACATCCTATTTTTACGGATAAGAAGATAAGTTATCCTACTTTCATGGGGAAAAGTTAATAAGTCAGTGTCCTAATAGGATATGGGAAGTGAATGTAGTTTCGACTAGGAATTCTTATGGGAAAGTGAAAACTATTTCTTTGCTATTATAAATAGGAGGGGAAAACGTGCTTGTAAAAAAAAGAAAGGGAGGGAGATCATTGAGATTATTGAGAGCATTGAGGGTTGAGATGAGAACAAGAGAGAATTAGACTTGTAAACACAAAACAGATCAGAGAAACATATTTCGGTAATAAAACATCGTCCGTTCTGTTCCCGTGGATGTAGGTTGGATCTGATCCGCCGAACCACGTTAAATCTCTTTGTTGATTGGTGTATATATCTATCTTTTACCAAATTTGCTTTTGGTTTCCCATAAACAAAACAAATTCACAGTTGGAGGAGGATTGTCTCGGGAGTAAAAAAACATTTATTGCCCCTGAGGCCAAAATCTGCCGTCAACAATATTAAAACACAATAAAAAAATATGAATATTAAATCATACATATTGTTTACTAATTTGTTGATGATACCACGTCACCCGTGTCTCCGTTGTATCAAAGAATTTCTCCAAATTTATACATAATATACAATCAAAAAGTAACAATAATACAAGTTGCTATCTTGCATCTATTGATGACTGTAGCTAAGTTAAGAACTCAAATGGAAACTCAAAGATGGATCATAATAATGTAAAAAGTCCATATAAATTCCAAAAGACAAACCCCTTAATTACTTGCAGGAATATATTGATACACAAAACATGGTTCATAGATCACTCTAAATCTTTTCTGATAAAGAGAAGAGAATTTGAACTGTGATTTCAAGTTTTTGCTTCATACAAATATACTAGTTAAGAAGTAAGTGTACAAACTTGAGCTACCATCCATTGGTATTCGTGGGGGCTCATCCTCTATTTTCTCTCAGGAAAGCTCAGGCTCCGCATAAAACTTGGAATGCAGCACTGGGCAGAATGGCCTGAATGCTCTTTCCTGTGATGGGAACCTCTGAATAGAGTTGTTTCACCACTGCAAAGAGTGTTTGGTTCCAAGTTGAATGGACTTCTTCTTGTGGATTTTGGGGAAGAAATGGTTGGTTTGGTAACATTCTGGCCTTGTAAATTTCGATATCCATCAGCAGGGTCATCATCGAAACCCTCACGAAAGAGCTCAAACAGTTGCTTTGCAGGAGAAGGTTTAGATATAGATTCGGATGCAGTGTCCATTTGAGGAATTTTATCAAGTTTAGGAGCATCTATGAAGCTTTTCTGGTGTACCGGAGTGTTGCCGCGAGATGGCGAAAGATCTGCACAAATGCAGACTAGTTAAAAACCAACAGGAAAGGCTCAATCTTCAGAATATTTGGCAATAGAGGATGAGGATTTGAGTAAAATAAAATGCTCTACTTTGAAATTAAGCAGTAAAAAGAAAATACTTCTGCTACAAAATGAATCTCACCTCCATTGACACTGAAATAATCTTCACAATCAGAGTCTAAACAGGGATGAGAATCAAAATAGGCTTCCTCTTTACTACCTGTAAATAAACAAATTAGTTGCCAAATTTTCTCTACCATAAAAGACCATGGAAACTATTCTGCTAGTCCCATAAGTTCTCAAGCAGAAGCCTACACCTATGGAAGTTATGGGCTACATTTTGCGAAGATTCTCTGATAAATCATGAATGACACAAAATCATATTCTTTATCATTAATTATGACATTTATACACATATAATACTTGCCAATTCAATTGCCATAACTACCTATATAGCTGTAAGTAGCTGAACAGATTCAGCAAATAAAGAGATAAAACATATAAATTCAACAATCAGTAAACTATCAAGTACTTGTAAAATTCAATAGCAGATATTGTAAAATCTAAACCACATTGTAAATCTTCTTCACAACATAAAAGGGAAATTTTATTGTGATACAATATAACTAATTTTGAGCCATAGATTTTTATCTAACTTGGTACCTCTCAGAAAACTGGCTATTTTTTAGCTGCCATTGATAGTAACCAAGGAAGCTCTGGCACATGTTGATAATCAGAATAGTCTCATTCCCACTAAAACAGCCTATACATGGTCATTATCAAAGAAATACCTAAGAACTATGCAGGCAAAACCAAACCAAACAAAACAAAAACCTTTTGGGGACAGCTACATAGATCATTTATGTTCAAGTCATCTTAGGTTATATGAATCCTTTGACGCCATATCCATAAACATACATGGATCCTTTGACGACGCTGTATATATAATAAGCATGAAGGGGAAACAATATTACAAAATCAAGAATGACTTAAGAGATATAAATAAACCCAGTATATAAATAAGATCAAACCACATAAAATTCTTACAATCATGAACAATAACACATACCCGAGTCCCGGAAACTATCCAAATGTCCCACTGATGATGTTTGAGGCATCAAAGTAAGTCCAGCAGCAATGTGCTGCCCTGTCTTGACTGTATTTCTCTCCATGTCAGCAGATGATTGGATTTGTACAGTGAGTTTCTTGTCTGTACTATTATGACTTGAAACACAGTTGCCCATTTCTGGAACCAAACTCTTAAACCTATACATTCATCACAACAACAACAACTTCAAAACTGGTTTTTCCCCCTAACTGCAAGAAAGAGAAAGAGAAAAAGGACACTGGTAGTTGGATTTATGCTTGAAGAAGGAGAAGATAAGTTGTTTAAAGTTTAAACAACTAAAGTCTATGGGGGCAAGGAAGGAGTTGAAAGTTGATTGGTCTTGAAAGCCAAGTAATGGCATTTGCAGACATGGGACCCTTTTCATTTCATTTCACTTTCTTATTTATTTTATGTTTAATGATGATAGTTATGATTTATGGGAAAATTTCAAAGGCTCTGTGCCCTGACAATAACGAAAAGTTGTTTCTTGGTTGGTGGATTCCATTATTTTTCTTTAGAAAGCCATCTTTATTGGGCTAATATAGCAGTAGGCAACTACAGTTTTTAACTGTTACAGTGCTAAATGGTCCCCAAAAAAAAAAAAAAAAATCTGGTGCCATTGGATGCAAAATAGAGCAATATAGACACACTAAAATTAGTATTAAAAAAAAACACAGATATATTAAATATAAATAAAATATAACTAAAAGACAAAGAAAATGATATTATAAAAAAATAGCACAAAACATTAAAAAATAAATAAAATTGTTTGTCTTCTTGCTAAATGTTATTTGTTTTTTGATATTTTTGTGCAAATTTTTATGCTTACTTTTTGTGGACATATAAATACTATTCAAATAATTTTATTTATCGTTTTTGTACTAATTTTTATACCTATATTTTACTTTTTTTTTCCTTCATTGTTTCATCAGAAAAATTCTATTATATAATGATGGTATCAAGTCATTCATTAACAATCAAATAATATATTATCGTGTTAAATTATAAAAAAAAACACTAAATAATTGATAGATTTATTTAAAATAATTCTTACATCTTATATAATTATTAAGCGGTGATACCATGTGTTAGGGTTGGTGCTCAGAGTGCCAATCCGGATCGTATTTATGTACGATTCATAAATACAAGCAATTCCATTTTCCATAATATTACTTATTTAATGGTAGCACCTCTTGTCTTTTATACACATATTCGATCTAATTACGATTAGATATCTAATTACAATTAGATTGAAACTAAATCTGGTTTAGTATTACGTGTATATTAGACAAAGACCCTAGGATTTACAATGTAGTGCGTAGTTACAACGTAGTTTGTAATTAACGTTGGGAAGCGTACTATAAGATGTATATCCTTAAATAAAGTTTCTGGTCAAGATTTACTAACACGGGTCAGTTAGTAAAATCCGCTGAGACCAGTACACGTCGTATATCGTGACTTGGTCTGATGGTTTATCTCAATGAACCATGAGTCTTGGGAGACTCGTATAGACATATAGGTGTTTATTTGATAAACAGTGAACGACTCACTGAAGATTTTTTCTAATAGGTGGTACACCAACGTCAATAAGAATCTTCTCGAGTTGAGCGAGCATAGTGGTCCTTTGACTTGAAATACCACTGTGGATATATGAGTTATCATCCACACTTTGATGGCAGTCACGTCACCGATCTATTCATGATTAGACATATGCCTCTTCGTTGGGTGTGGACTGATGCTCATGATATCCTGTGCGTATCAAGAGAGGATATGTCAGTCCTGTGTACAGGGCATATACATCCTGCACGTGTTTGCGATCTAGTAAATCCATGGCCGTGATATAAATTCGGAAGTCAGTTCCGAGTGTTATTTAGAGATCGTAAATTTGAAAGTCGACTATATTATACCGTAAGGATTTGACATTATTATCTATATCTCATGTATAATATGGATAACATGTGACGAATGGATTATACGTATGCAATGACCTCGACTTGCATAATTTAACGAGATTATACTTCATCGGATTAAGTGAGTTAATTCGAATCGTTTAATCGGTTAAACGATAACACATGCATTAGCAGATTTTGATCATTTAATAATTATTGTGTATTTGTATTTGATACATAATTTGATTAGATACACATTAATTAATTGTCAAATGAGATTTTGACACATGCCATTTATATATGTATTTATTATTTAATGTAAATAAAAATACATATATAATAATAATTATATTAATTGATTATTTAAATATATAAATGTTAAATATTTGAATAATTAATTGATAAACTTTTTCATAATTGTTATGAAAAATATTTAATTATTATTGGTGACACATGGCATGATTTAATTAAACTTTAGGTGTGCAAATATGATTTGTTAATATAAAGTTTGATTTAATTTAATTTGATTAAATTACAAAAAATGGCAAAAATGTCCCTATATGTCGGCAATAGCAAGATTTAAAAAGAAAATATTTTCTTTTCTTCTTTGAAGCTAAGCATGGCCGAAAATTCACTCTCTAAAAAGCTCTCAAAATTTTCTTTGATGATTCAATGATTCAATGAAGGAAAATTCAAGAAAATGCTTAGGAAAACAAAAGATTAAATGTAATCTTCTACAACCCTACGCTTAGAAATTAGTTTCTTATTTTCTTGAATTCTTAGAATGGTTTTAGGGTTCCTTTGTTTTTTAAAATTGGGGCTTTTGGTTTTGGAGGATGGATTAAGAGGCATATAGCATATGTGAAGTTGATTTGGGTGATATTATTGTAATATTTATCCAATTTGATCATTTGATGATATGTTACCATTCTAGAGTGTTATGACCACTCGTGTAATGCCTAAAATTATTCTTAGGTGGTTCATTTGTGGTGACTTTGGTTGGTGTTAAGATTAATTTGATTAATGTTGAAAAAGTTGGATTAAAGCATGAAAATTGGCATTTTTGGTTTCTGTTTCAGACCTAGAATATTAGATATTTAGGTGGTTCATTTGTGGTGACTTTGGTTGGTGTTAAGATTAATTTGATTAATGTTGAAAAAGTTAGATTAAAACATGAAAATTGGCATTTTTGGTTTCTGTTTCAGACCTAGAATATCCAATATTTTGGTGATGAAAATTATGTCATATTAATGTATTGGATTTGTTTTTGGTGTTGGAATAATTGCCGGAAATTATTTCGGAGTTGAAATAAGCGAAAACGGCCAAAAACGGCCTTACCGGGTGATGGCTGTCTAAACAGTGAATTTTTCAATGTTCGGGCAGCCCATGAACTGCCCTAACACTATTGGGGCTGACCTGGGCAGTCCTCATAAGTGTTGGTGGTCGGTTCGGTCAAAAATGTATTTTGCGTCATTTTACGGAAAAATATTTTTTCGTAAAAGTTTCGCGAAATTTCTACCTTATTTAATATCGTTATTTGATATTGAATAAATGTGTTTAGGTGAAATATGAATAAATTATTCATATTAGATATTGAATAATTTGTTAGGTAATTTGAAAAAATTTTAAAATTATGATTTTGTCCGAACAGCGCTTCCGCTTCGCCCTTCGCCCAAAACCCCAACAAAATTGGTATCAGAGCAGGTCTGATGCTTCATCCATTACATTAGTCATGCTTGATATATGATATGTAATCCAATTTTAATATACGCACATGCATGTAATCTATACGTTTCTTGACTTTTCGGTTCTACGCTAACGGAAACGTAACATAAATTTAATGGTTAAATTGAGTTATGTTTTCTAAGGTTGAATTGAATTGTTTAGAAAATGATTTAGATTAAAATTCTGCATTTGATGTGGAGCAATGCTTCCTAGAGGAATATCCCCGCTTAAAATAAGGTTGTAAAGTAACGTGTATTAGATGCATGTTTCTTGGTCCGTCTTGTCAATACGGTTTATGGGTAACTTTCTATGGCCGCATTCCGAGATCATGCCAAAGCAGTGAGGGTGTAGTTGATAGAATTTTATCCATGTCAGTTGTATATTGATACTAGATAAATTCAAGTGAAAGTGAAAATCTTGAACGTGCCAAAGTTGTTAGGACTACAACGGTAGCTTGAGTTTGTCATTGGCAAGTGAAGCCTTGATACGCCTCATTGTGAACGTGTCAAAGTTGTCATAACGAGAAACGATCAGGACCAAAATCAGGAGTCACTGGTGAGTGATTGACAATGAGTTGTCTACTTAATGAATATACGTATGCGAGATCGTGCCAAAGCTGTGAGTCGAAATATATTCATGAGATCCTACTCTCACTATGGAATTCGATTTAATTATCGAATTCCTGTTCTCCGTTGGGGATTACGGTATTACGTAAAGTAGTGGGAGACATTGCTGGGTTAAAAATACATAACTAAAGCAGTGTGTAATTTTATGGAATTTGCTGCTTTTGTTTTCCTTTATTCTATATTGTTTATAGAATTATACTTCTAATCCACTGCATAGCATATTACTTGAATATGTTTTCTGATTTTACTTATGGTTGCGTATTTCTAGAATAGGTTCTAGAATGACAGTAGACTTAGATATTGTTAGATTAGTTCAAACCATCCGGAACTGTTGTTCCGATTTTCTTGAAAAATCAAGATGGTTAGTGACTTAGTTACTAAGTCACGATACTAAATAGATATCTGTTAAGGATATAATTATCTAGAAAGAATAGTTTCTTGTGCAGTAAGAATTGACACGAATCAGTTCATGTCTCGAGATTCTTGACTGGCATTATGAAAACCCCATTAGTATTTGTTTATCTTATAATGACGTTTCTTGGCTTGAGTGACTTTTAGAAGTCAAGTGTCTGACACAGTTTGCTAATCGATCATTTGCAATTGTTGTGAATAATTGAACGCAAATTATAAAGCTTAAGAAATGAGATGTGTATAGTTGTGTATAGAAAATATTGATTCTCATAATACGATAACTATAGGTATTGGATATTAGATCTTCCGTATAGTTATTTAAAATAATATTTAATAACTGTTTTTGATATTTGATATAAGAACTTATGACTTTTGGATAGTTACTTGTTCTATATAAATAGTTGTTACATATTTTTAACATGACTAGTAGTGTCATTAATGAAAAGATAAGCATTAAGAAAATGTTCGGTTAAATAAATAACTTAGAACAGTGCTTTATGAGATTTTATCACATAAGCATTAGATGTTTATTCCGTATGGTAAAGGATGGTTTGATACGAGATCACACCATATATCCTTGTCCATTTAATGAATATTGTATTCAGGATGTGATTAAATCTCATTTAACCAATGATCGTCATTGGACCACAAGATTTATTAGACTAATACATTGGATGTACGTAGCTTAATGAATTAGAAATTACCTTAAATAGTTTTCTTTACTTCGTAACTTAGTTAATGATTTGTCATGACTTAGTTATGTGTTTCCAATACAGAACATGTTGAATGTCTTGAATTGTTCGAGAATTTCAATATGTTTCTGATGAAACGCGGATATAATATTTTGAATGGTTCAAAGATATTCTATTTGAAGTGCTGAAAACTATAATTTTAAAATTCATCGTGAATTTTTGAATTGTTCAAAGATGTTTGATATGATCAAACATATGAATTTAAGGTAATTAGTTCTAAAGTTATTTAATAAATGTGATTATTACTCAATATTAAACTTCCACGATTCCATCTTGATGAAATTGGTCAGTGGGAGTAATTGAATATTATATGATTTGATTCATTGATATTGAGTGTTACCGAATTAGTTTTCAATACTCTTAGGGTTATGCTCTAGTAACACTAATTCATCTCTTTAATTAAGGTTTCATTCGTTCCTACAGTTACATATATGATATGTATAGTAGAAAATTCGAATCTTGAAAAGTTTGAGATTTGAAACTTTTTTTGTATAATTGTTATATAATTGAAAGTACTTGCGCCTCGGAGGTACAAGTAAAAGTTTATCATTTATTATATTTAATAGAATATTGTATTATATTTGATATAATATTTTTTCTACGATCTCGAGTAATAAAATTATTTTATTACTTGTTGTGTAATATTAGATGTTGACAATTATAGAAAAGACTTGACTTAGTGAAGTCAAATATGAGAGTGATAAACTGTAATGGGACTACATAATTAATTAGATGAAAAGACCCTACGATATCTTATGTATAAGTTTAATATGATGTCAGAATCATTTACAAAATATTTGATACTTAATGGTTTTGTTGTTTTCTTATCGAAGAAAATTATCCTATAACTTATAGTGGGAGCAATATTTGATATCGATTTCAGAAATTAACATTGAACCATGGATCTAAGATTGTTCATAGCTTACTACGATCAAGTTTTAAACTTGATTAACCTTTCATTATGAATATTTCATAATATGTGCAAATTGTTTGCGCAACAAAAACAAAGTGAGATTGATAAAGGTTCGACCTTTATTGTATGACAGTGAGAAAAGTTATACTCAGTGATCTATTGTAGATTCTGAGAAAACTTGTCTCTAGTCGCACTAATTGAACTATTAAAGATTTGTGGTTGATGTTAATATTAAACTATGTATTTTGGCTAAAGAATGCAAAGTGGCGTTCTTGAATGTTTTCTTCGAATGAGAGATTTGTTGTGGTTTCCTTGTTTGAAGAGTTCATTCTAGAATGACCCTAGAGTTTGTATTATGCTTGTAGGCACTGCATTTTTACACATGAAACCCGATGAGGAGTCTTATTTAGAGACAACTACCTTTTGAGTCACGGATGCCACGGGAAACGGATATCGGAAGGGGAAATTCAGAATAAGCAAGCTCACTGTCTTCGTTGGTGCTGCGTTCGTTACTTCGTTCGAACGGGAAACAGATTGCGGGCGTTCGTGTAGCGTTCGAGGGAGCGTTCGAACGGTGTCGGTAATTCTGGTTTTGCTGCTAGCCTCACACCCAGCCCATTTAGCTCCCCAAAGCCCATAAAACACATCCCAAATTAAATAATTAAATATTAAATTAAATATTAAACATTAAATAAAACATTTAAATCATTTACCAATTAAAATAAACAATTACCAACTTAAACTAAAATCATGCCTAAATTAAACAAATCACATACTAAATCAAAATATAATCATACCAAATTAAAATCAATCTTAACCAATTAAATCCAATCATATATTTGACTTCCTAATCTAATAAGATATTTACCAATATAAAATATTTGTATTCCTAAACCAACACAAATTAAATATTACAACTTCCTAAGTAAAATATTTTGTCCCCCCCTCAATCCTTTGATTTCCTTGTTTAAAACTAAATCATATCCTAATTTAATGCACAAATCCCTTCCCTTGTAAACCCTAGCCATTCTCTATATAAACAACCCCTAACCAAGGCCATGTCTCTCCTTGACAGAACACAATTCACACCCAAGCTCTCTCGAAATCTCTCTAGACTCTCTCTACACACCCAAAACAGACAAAAAGAGAAAACACTTCATACACACACGAAGAGAACAAAAGAACCTCAACCATCTCCTCCATAACCGAAACTACAAGCACCAAAACAACCCCTAATCACCACCGAAAACCAGCCCCTCTAAACCTCCATATATCACCGAAAACCACACAAACACAGCAGCCCAAACCCTTAAAAAAACAGTAACTTAGAAAACTACATAGATAATCTTAAAAATAATCACTTTTAATTGCACTAAGAACCCACACAACTTGGAATAGTTCTTTGAAAACATTGAAACAGGTAGCCCATGCAGTGAGCAGCAAAACAAGAGCCGAATAGGAGCAGAACGGAGTTCGAACAATAAGCAAAGCAGCGAAGCAGTGAGCTAGGACGTTGAACCAGCGAACCAGAAAAGTTGCGGAGCTTTACCCCCCTTTCGATCTTCGTGGAACGTGAGTCCGAGAGACGGCTTAAAAGGTTAGACCTGAGGGTATCTTTCACACTTGTTTTCCTTTCCCGCATTATTTATTAAGTATTTCTTGTATGATTGTAATGTTGAAATGTGTGTTGTGATTTTTGAGTATATAAATATGCATGAATTATGAGATGTAATATGTTGTGGGCATTAGATGAATGAGAGATGTGTCAACTCTCGCGGTATATCGGATGGAAACCCGGACATAAATTTCATAGCCGATTCCGAATGGACGGTAATATGATCTGTACTCGGGCCACAACTCCACGTACCGCTTGAGTAAACGGCACCATCTCTCTTTCGTTGTGTTGCTTTTTGTTTATTTAGTTTTCTCTTGAATTCAATATGTTGTTTATTTTCGTATGATTCAACCAAGCGCATGGGCTTAGTGAGTTAGTCCAAAGGTCCTCCATTTGTGAGACAAAGAGCCTAAAAGGCCACCTTCGTGACACTACTTGTCGCGGCCGGTTGATGTATGTTCGGTTGGACGCAAGATACGTTCAATCGAGCATACTTAGTTTGATATTATTATCTTTATTTTCGTATGTATAAGTCAATCGAGCGTATGGGCTTAGTAAGTGTGATGTGAGATCCCCTATGGGAGGGGCTAAAAGCCCCCTTTTCCACGATGCTTTGCCGCGCCGGTTGACGTGTGGTTCAGATTGGATGTGAGATGTGTTCAATCGGGCATACTTGGTTGATATGATTGGTTCTAGTCTTGTACGTGTGACGTGATGCGCATGGGCTTAGCATGTTGGTCTAAAGGTCCTCTCTTTGAGAGATCAAGAGCCCCAAAAGGTCACCTTTACGGCAGTGCTTCGCCGCGCCCCTTTATTTTCTGTTTATTGCATCCTATTTCATGCGTCAAGTCCGTGTCCGTTAGAACGCGTTCAAGAACGCAACTTGAACGCGCATAAATTTTGCCTTATCATGCATCAGGTCTCATTTCCGTTCGAACGCGTTTACGAACGCTACTCGAACGTGAGCATTCTGTTTCATTTCCGTTCGAACGCGTTTACGAACGCTACTCGAACGTGAGCATTCTGTTTCATTTCCGTTCGAACGCGTTTACGAACGCTACACGAACGTGCACACACTGAACTGAGTCTGTCTTATTATATCCATGCATAATTGCCTATTGGTTGATCTTTCTTATGCAAATGTGTCAATGTATTACAATTTGTATGCTTATGTCATGATAATATTTGAGTATTATTTCTTGCGGTATATCGGATGGAAACCCAGACGTAAATTCCGTAGCCGACTCCGAATGGACGGTAGTGCGGTCTGTACTTGGGCTACAATTCCACGTACCGTTTGGAAGAGTGCCAATATGTGTGCTTGTATGGTCAATATGTGTGCTTGTGTTTTCTTGAATGTAATATGTAAAATTGTATGTTCGTTGCTATCTTGATACATGTTAAGCATGCAATTTTAAATATGAGATATATGTAAAATGTACACATAAGTTTTATTTTGCATATGAGAATTTAGAAGCATGATACTCTTGGAAATAAGTGTTACTTAAGTTTAGTTAAATTATTACATGAATCCTTTCATTACAAGTGACATAAGTAAGGGACCATTCCGAACCCAACGGTTTGAGGTCTTCCCTTGCGAGGGGTGAGTGCGGCCTTAAATCTTTGTCCCGGTTCACACCGGTGGCGACTCCATGTTATTCAGTACTTCCCAAACTAGGCCGCGAGCCTAGGAACGGCGTCGCTCAGGTCCTGTGTCCTACAATGCTAAGATCACAATTTGATATACTAGCTTATAAAGCCAATTGTAGACACAAATAAGCTTTCCGAAAATTTGTGTTCTCTAATTTTGATACAGTCAGATTGTCTGATTTTATCAAAGCTTAGAGAATACATATATGATAGCAGGGTCAGTGGGAGCGTATAAATTTCTTTCTAGTTTTATATATGCTAACAACATTATCATTATTAAAGTAATAATGAAGTGTTTTGTAAAGTAAAATATTTAGTTAAGTCTTCTTTTCTCCGTGAAAGCAGTGGAAGTAGTCTCTGATATATTTGATATAAAGTTTTACATATGATATAAAACAAGAGACTTGTGAGAAACTCTCATTAGTCGTGTATTATATATGATCTAATAAAGGATACATTAAGACTATTTGTATGACAGTTAGTATAACTGTTTGACAGTTAACGTGTCTTTTATATATATAGTATTAATCTTTCGTAAAGGATGATTCCTTTGTAGAAAGAGAGATTGATTGGAATGTTTAGTCAATCTTATGCATCATAGGATGATGGTGTAATGAATATTATATTATGTGCGATTATAGATATCAATTTAATCGTAATTGTTACGAGTTATTTTGATATATTACAGACCATATGATGAGTCTTGAAATATGTTCTTTGTGATATTTGAGATATTAAGAACGAGTTTCTTATTCATGGAGAATTTAGTCTGCAACCATAAGGTCAGATTAGTTTTGATCCTAATTATGACATTAGATGGTCTGTGTCATATAAAGTCAGAAAAGATGCAGTGGGAGTGTTACGGTTAATTCTACCACCCTAGTGGAATCAATTGCAACTTATGAAGTGTTGACTTATGAAGTTTCATAATGACCTTATAGATTAGAAGTTTTTATATTAGTGTAGTGCTTGCGGTTGTCTAATAGTATTTGGATTTGATCTCTAAATACATAGACAACTCAGTTGCTATAACACAATACTAATATAGCGTCTGAGTCATATTGATGTGGAATTTCGATTCTACAAAATATGAATGATGCTGGCTAAGGAAAACGATTGAGTTTGTTGGACGGACTCAATTTGTAATGGCGGGCTTACTTGTTGTTGCCTACCTCTTGAGTGCCAAGTGAGCTTTTGAGGGCCACGAGTATGTGATATACATTGAGATGTGTATATGATATCATGGATTGACACTAGAGCAAGTGGGAGAAATTGTTAGGGTTTGTGCTCAGAGTGCCAATCCAGATCGTATTTATGTCTGATTCATAAATACGAGCAATTCTATTTTCCATAATATTACTTATTTAATGGTAGCACATCTTGTCTTTTATACATATATTCGATCTAATTACGATTAGATATCTAATTACGATTATATTGAAACTAAATCTGGTTTAGTGATACGTGTATATTAGACAAAAACCATAGGATTTATAATGTAGTGCGCAGTTACAACATATTTTGTAATTGACATTGGGAAGCGCACTATAAGATGTATATCCTTAAATAAAATTCATAGTCAAGATTTACTAACACGGGTTGGTTAGTAAAATCCGCTGAGACCAGTACATGTCGTATATCGTGACTTGGTCCGATGGTTTATCCCAATGAACCATGAGTCTCGGGAGACTCGTATAGATATGTAGGTGTTTATTTGATAAACACTGAACGACTCACTGAAGATTTCATAATATATGGTACACATGTTGGGGTTGGTGCTCAGAGCGCCAATTCCCGGTTGTATTTCCTAGAAAATACTATTGTAAAATATTTTATTATGAATAAAATCTGATTATTTATAAGTCGTTTAAATGTTAAACAAAAAATACATGTGAATAGACCTAATAGTCATTTCCTAATTTTTGTGTATTTGCATTTAATGATAGATTTTATCAAATACATATTAATTAATTGTCAAATTGAGATATTTGACTAATATCATAAATATATATGTATTTGAATATTTAATGTAAATATAATACATAAATTTAATATATTTGTATTTAAATAATTATTTAATTATTTAATTGTTAAATAATTAAATTAATTAAAAATATAAATATCCTAAGTTGTGATATTTTTGGAAATGCTTTATAGTTGCTTTTGTTGACTTGTTGATTAATTCATTAAAGGTGTAATGATTTAAAACACAAGTTGATAAAGCTTTAATGAAACAAGATTAAAATATCTAGATATTTTACATTGCTTCAAATTCGGCCAAGGGCCATTTTTGTGAAGTATAAATTGTTTTGTTTCTTTTTAGGGTTTAAGGGTTTCATAAGTCATAAAACAAACATAAAAGTAGTTGAGAGAAAAGCTTGAAGGCTAAAGAAGAAAGCTTGTAAAATCATTGGTTTTGTAAGTTTTTCTTTAAAGCTTTCAACATGAAAAATGTTTCTAACATGCTTAGCTTCATCTTGTGTTGCTTTGATGTTGTCTCTTTACTTATAGTTTGTGTTTTAATTGATTATGAACTCAAATGAAAGATGAATGCATGTATGGTTACAAGTGAGCTTGAAATAGTTTCAATGACTCTCTTTTGATTATTTGATAATAAAGTTGTCATTCTAGAGTTGTTGAGCCACTCCTTGGTGACCTAGAATTATTCTAGAGTTATTTCAAAGTGGTGATGCTTGTTTGGTGTTGTAAAGAATGAATTAAAGTGTTGGATTTTAAAGATTTGGTAATATTGGTCAATTTGATGAAATTGTAAAATTAGGGTTCTTAAGCCCTTCCAAATTTTGGGATTTTCATATATGTGATGTATTATGGAGTGTATATGATGCATATAAATTTTTGGGTTGATTGGATTTGATCATGGCATGTTTTAAAAAATGGACTAAATTATAATTAACCGAAAATTGGGGGGTGCTCTCGGCAATTTACTAAAATTTGGGGATTTGGTTGCAATCTGATTTTGACGAGTTGTACTTGTTGGAAATAATTTTTAAAATGATTTAGAATCATCCAAAATTATATTTGACATTTTTTTGGACTAAAATGATCAATTTGCAAAGTTGTGGGGCAATTCGATAATTACCAAGAAATTTGATATCTTGTGTAATTTTTCAGAATTTAATAATTGGGAAAAATTTTGAAATAGGAAAATTTTGATTTTCCGCGATTCCGTTGCGTTATCGGATTTTCGCCATAAAACCCCTACAAAATGGTATCAGTGTGAGTCTGATTCTGGACACCCTAATATGATTATGCCTTTTAAATTCAATGTTTAATTTAATCTTTACTTGATGCATGCATGTGTTTATTTAATTTGATTAAATAAAGTAAAAAACATCTTTTGCGAAAAATCCCTAATTAATAAGGTTTATGTTAATTATGTATTTGATGCATATTACATGGTCTGTCTTGTCAATACGGTTTATGGATACTTTTCTGTGACTACATCTGAGACCGTGCCAAAGCTGTGAGGATGTAGCCGATAGAAATTTATTTATGCCGGATGTATATCATATACTAGATAAATTCAAGCGAAAGCGGAATCCTGAACGTGCCAAAGTTGTCAGGGTTACGCAAGTAGCTTGAGTTTATCATTGACGAGTTTAACCTTGGTACGTCTCATTGTGAACGTGCCAAAGCTGTCATAATGAGAAACGACCAGGACCGGAAACCCAGGAGTCACTATTGAGTGATTGACAATGAGTTGTCTAGCTGATGAATATACGTAGGTGAGACCGTGTCAAAGATGTGAGCTGAAATATATTCATGGGATCCACATTTCACTATTTGTATTTAATTTAATTATTAAATCTTTGTATTCTGTTTGGGGATTACAATATTGCATGATTTAGTGGGAATGACATTTTTAGATTAAAAATCCATGATATATTTAATGCTTTTGATATTATATGAAACTGCTTTATATCTGCAAACCGTTTTTCATGATCTATGTGATAGATTTGCGATGGCGGCATCATCTTCTAATCAGTTTGCACGTATGTTGGATACGAACAAACTCAAAGGCGCTGAGAACTTCGCCGATTGGGACTTGGATTTAAGGATTGTCCTTGATTCTGAGAAGTTGGGATATGTTCTTGAGGGTCCGCTGCCCATTGATGTGTCTGAGGACGCAACACCGGAGGAACACCAAGTTTTCCAAGCTTGGAAAGATGATGATTTAGAAGTTAAATCATACATCTTAAGTTCGCTGACACCGGGACTCAAGAAACAATATTATGGCATGATAGATGTGTATAGTATGATGATGCGATTAAGAGAATCGTTTATGAACCAAAAATAAATCGTTGTTCATAAAGTTGCTATGGAACTGTTCCATGCGCGACTGGACGAGGGGCAAGCTGTGAGCTCGCATGTTCTTCACATGATCGATTTGATCGATCAACTGAGGCAACATAATCTCCCTCTGAATGATATTCTCAGTATGAGTGTCATTCTTGGTTCGCTCTCAGCTTCTTATCGCCAATTCATGATGTACTTCAACATGAATGGGATTATCTGTTCCTACCATGAGCTGCATAAAATGCTAATGATGGCGGAAGATGACCTAAGGAATGGAGTACCGACTCACCCTCCGAAACCTACTTTACTTTCTGCTTCTTCCCAGACCTAGTCAAAGGGAAAAAAGACGAAAGCGAAGAAGAAGAAGGGTTTCAGTTCTCAACTGCAGGGAAAGATAGCAAAGCCCAAGAAGGCTTCTGACGACAAATGCCATCACTGCAGCAAAGTCGGGCACTGGAAAAGGAAATGTCCTGACTACATTGCCCAGATAAAGAATGAGAGAGCATCTACATCAGAGTAATTTACTTGTTGTTAATAATAATGAACTATGGCATATGCGGCTAGGTCATATAGGCGTTAAACGCCTTACCCAATTGGTTAGGAATGATTTGATACCAGATCTCACCATTGAACCCTATCCAACTTGTGAATCGTGTTTTCATGGTAAGATGACCGAAGCCCCATTTTCTGGTGTTGGACACCGCGCCACTAACTTACTGGAACTCGTACATTCTGATGTATGTGGTCTACTATATCAGACTGCTCACAGTGGTTATTCGTACTTTGTTACCTTTACCGATGATCTATCACGGTACGGTTATGTCTATCTGATATGACATAAATCGGAAACCTTTGGAAAGTTTAAAGAGTTCTGAAATGAAGTAGAAAAATAGACTGGTCAATATATTAAATGCCTTCGATCCGATCGAGGTGACGAATATATGAGCAGTGAGTTCATGGATTATATGAAGGAGAATGAGATTCTCGCTCAATATACTCCTCCAGGTACTCCACAACACAATGGAGTGTCTGAGAGGAGAAATCAGACTATATTGGATATGGTCCGATCAACGTTGAGTTTTACAGATTTACCATATTTCTTATCGGGCTACTCTCTTTTAACAGCTGCACATATTTTGAATAAGATTCCTTCAAAAGCTGTTCCTACGACTCCGTATGAGATATGGACCGGTAGGAGACCAAATCTTAGTTATATTAAGGTTTAGGGTTGTCCTGCCTATGTCAGGATGACTTAGCCAGATAAACTAACGTCTTGAGGGTAAAAGTTTAGGTTTGTTGGATATCCTTCGAACACGAAGGGATATCTGTTCTATGATACCGAACATCAAAATGTGTTCGTAGCTCGCTTCGCAAGATTTCTAGAAGTAGAATTTTTGTCATAAGGTGGTAATCATAGACAGATTGAACTTGATGAAGTCCAACTTGAAAACAACGAATCAACGGAGGAACCTGAAGTTCAAGTAGATGAAGAACCTTCAACACACACACTCAGTAGGTCACAAAGGGTATCTAAACCTCCTGAACGCTTGTATTTGATACAAGAAAAGAGTCTTGATGTTCTCTTAGTTGAAGAGACTGATCATTTTACCTATAGAGAATCGATGTTGGACATCGACTCCGTGAAATGGCAAAGTGCCATGAAATCCGAGTTAGACTCAATGCATGGGAATCAAGTTTGGGACTTGGTTCCGCTTCTCGAAGGAATCGTTCCTATCGGTTGTAAATGGGTTTACAAGAGGAAGTACGAGCCTGATGGTAAAGTTGCCCGACTGGTAGCAAGAGTTTACACACAGCGACCTGTCGTCGACTATGATGAAACTTTTTCATCAGTTGCAATGCTTAAGTTTATTAGGATTTTGCTTTCTATAGCTGTGTATCATGACTATGAGATTTGGCAAATGGATGTCAAAACGTCTTTTCTAAATGGATTTCTTGATGAAGAAATCTATATGGAACAGCATGAGGGTTTTGCGTCTAGCGAAAACTCGGGTATGGTATGTAAGCTTAAGAAGTACATTTATGGACTTAAACAAGCTTCATGAAGTTGGAATCTTTGATTCGACGAGATTATTAGATCGTCTGGTTTTCTCAAGAATTCGGAAGAATCATGTGTGTATCAGAAGGCCAGTTGAAGCATGATAGTATTTTTAGTCCTTTATGTTGATGACATCTTAATCATTGGGAATGATATAAGGATGTTACAAGGCATCAAAGCATATCTATGTAAGAATTTCTCCATGAAGGACATGAGAGAAGCTTCATATGTTTTAGGGATAACTCTATAGAGATAGACAAATGAAGTTGATTGGGTTATCCCAATCAACGTACATAGATAAAATCTTGGAATGGTATAATTTTGGTAACTGTAAGACAACAAACATACCGTTCAGACATGCGATTCATCTTTCGAAGAAGATGAGTCCACAAACAGAAGATGAAAATGTTAGAATGTCTAACCAACCTTATGCTTCGTGTTTGGGTAGCATAATGTATGTCATGTTATGTATTAGGCCTGATATCAGTTTCGCTGTTAGCATAACTAGTATATATCAGTCCAATCTGGGAAATGACCATTGGATGACCATTAAATATATCTTAAAATATCTTAAAGGTACTAAGGATAAATTGATAATTTATGGAGGAAGTGAACTGCAAGTTAACGGGTATACGGATTTCGACTTCCAATCGGATCCCAATGATAGAAAGTCTTCATCTGGATTCGTCTTTACCCTTAACGGAGGTGCAGTTTGCTGGAAGAGTTCCAAACATGGGTCAACAACAGAGTCCACCACAGAGGCGGAATACATTGCAGTTTCTGAAGCTGCAAAGGAAGTTGTATGGATTAGGAATTTTATCACAAAATTGAGAGTTTCCCAAGTATCGAGAATGTGATTCCGTTATACTGTGATAATACTGGAGCCATTGCGCAAGCAAAGGAACCGATGGTGCATCAGAAGTCGAAGCATGTGGAATGCAAGTACCGCATCATTCGAGAGATCGTGTCGCGAGGGGATATTATCGTGTGCAAGTTACCGAGTGAAGATAATGTGGCAGACCCGCTTATGAAGGTCATACCTCCGAAGTTATTTGATAAACATGTGGAGTCGATGGGTATTAGATACAATCGATATTGGCACTAGAGCAAGTGTGAGATTTTGTTGGGGTTGGTGCTCAGAGCGTCAATTCCCGGTTGTATTTCCTATAAAATACTATTTGTACAAGGTTTTATTATGAATAAAATGAGCAGTTTCTATAATATAATATATCTTCTTATATGGTAAAGACATAATAGACCTTAGGATGATTAGTCATGATACTGTTGCAAAAGCGTCGCAACTGACATTGAGTTGAATCATGACGTTGTCATTCTCAGACTGTTCCTGGTCAAGGTTTACACTACTTGGTCAGTAAAGTAAACCCGTTGAGACCGGTGATGTCGTATACTGGAATATATGATTCCAATGGTTTCTCAATAAACCATTAGTCTTGGGGACTCGTATAGACGTGTAGGTGTTTATAGCGGATAAACACTGAACGACTCACCGGAAATTCTTAATGGATGGTACACCAACGTCAATAAGAATCTTCTCGGGTTGCGTAGCATTTGTAATTCTTCGACTTGAGATACCACTGTGGGCACATGAGACATCTTCCACACTTAGATGACAGTCACGTCACCGATCTATTTAGATCAGACCTTCGTCTGTTCGTTGGGTGTGGATAGATCCTCAGGGTGTCCTGTGTGTGTCGAGATAAGATCTGCCAGTTCTGTGTACAGAGCATAGGTAGTCAATATATGATTAGCAATCAGATAAAAACCATGGGCCCGTGGTACACTTTAGAAGTCAGTTCTAAGTGTTCTTTTAGAGATTTCTAATAGAGACGTCGACAGGATTGTCCCTATAGAGATTTGACGTTTACATCTATATCTCTATGATATATCCGGATACCTGTGACAGAGGAATTATACATATGTCATGACCTCGACCTGTATGATTCAGCGAGTTTATCTGTGGTCGTCATAATTTACGGGTGGGTAAATTATGGACACGAAATTGGATTTCGTGACAGATATGCCTGAATCTAGAGAGTCTCACTAATGAGATATACTCGTAGAGCACTAGGGCAACATTTATGAATAATACTAATTATTTATAAGTCATTTAAAGGTTAAACGAAAAATACATGCGAATGGACCTAATAGTCATTTCCTAATTTTTGTGTATTTGCATTTAATGATAGATTTTATCAAATACACATTAACTAATTGTCAAATTGAGATATTTGACTAATATCATAAATATATATATGTATGTGAATATTTAATGTAAATATAATACATATATTTAATATATTTGTATTTAAATAATTATTTAATTGTTAAATAATTAAATTAATTAAAAATATAAATATCTTAAGTTGTGATATTTTTTGAAATGCTTTTTAGTTGCTTTTGTTGACTTGTTGATTAATTCATTAAAGGTGTAATGATTTAAAACATAAGTTGATAAAGCTTTAATGAAACAAGATTAAAATATCTAGATATTTTACATTGCTTCAAATCCGGCCAAGGGCCATTTTTGTGAAGTATAAATTGTTTTGTTTCTTTTTAGGGTTTAAGGGTTTCATAAGTCATAAAACAAACACAAAAGTAGTTGAGAGAAAAGCTTGAAGGCTAAAGAAGAAAACTTGGAAAATCCTTGGTTTTGTAAGTTTTTCTTTAAAGCTTTCAACATGAAAAATATTTCTAACATGCTTAGCTTCATCTTGTGTTGCTTTGATGTTGTCTCTTTACTTATATTTTGTGTTTTAATTGATTATGAACTCAAATGAAAGATGAAAGCATGTATGGTTACAAGTGAGCTTGAAATGGTTTCAATGGCTCTCTTTTGATTATTTGATAATCAAGTTGCCATTCTAGAGTTGTTGAGCCACTCCTTGGTGACCTAGAATTGTTATAGAGTTATTTCAAAGTGGTGAGACATGTTTGGTGTTGTAAGGAATGAATTAAAGTGTTGGATTTTAAAGATTTGGTAATATTGGTCAATTTGATGAAATTGTAAAATTAGGGTTCTTAAGCCCTTCCAAATTTGGGGCTTTTCATATATGTGATGTATTATGGAGTGTATATGATGCATATAATTTTTTGGGTTGATTGGATTTGATCTTGGCATGTTTTGAACAAAAAAAGTACTAAATTATAATTAATCAAAAATTGGGGGGTGCTCTCGGCAATTGACTAAAATTTGGGGATTTGGTTGCAATCTGATTTTGAAGAGTTGGACTTGTTGGAAATCATTTTAGAAATGATTTAGAATCATCCAAAATTGTATTTGACAATTTTTGGACTAAAATGATCAATTTGTAAAGTTGTGGGATAATTCGGTAATTACCAAGAAATTTGATCTATTGTGTAATTTTTCAGAATTTAATAATTGGATAATTAAATAAATAAGTTTATTTATTGATCCAAGAAAAATTTTAAAATCGAAAAATTTTGATTTTCCGCGATTCCGCTGCGTTACCAGATTTTCGCCATAAAACCCCTACAAGCAACGTCAATAGGAATCTTCTCGAGTGGAGCGAGCATTGTGGTCATTTGACTTGAGATACCACTGTGGATATATGAGTTATCCTCCACACTTTGATGGCAGTCACGTCACCGATCTATTCATGATCCGTTTGTTCGTTGGGTGTGGACTGATGCTCATGATATCATGTGCGTATCAAGAGAGGATCTATCAGTCCTGTGTACAGGGCATAGGCATCCTACACGTGTTTGCGATCTAGTAAATTCATGGCCGTGGTATAACTGCGGAAGTCAGTTCCGAGTATTATTTAGAGATCGTAAATTTGAAAGTCGACTATATTATACCGTAAGGATTTGACGTTCTTATCTATATCCCATGTATAATATGGATAGCCTGTGATGGGGGGATTATACGTATGCAATGACCTCGACTTGCATAGTTTAGCGAGATTATCCATAGTCGTCATAATTAATGAGTTGGTGAATTATGGACACGAAATTGGATTTCGTGACGGATAAACCTAAACTTAGAGAGTCTCACAATATGAAGTGTACTCGTTGAGCACTTGGAAAATGCGATATGAATAATACAAATTATTCATAATACTTCATCCGATTAAGTGAGTTAATTCGAATCGTTTAATCGGTCAAACGATAACACATGCATTAGCGGATTTTGGTCATTTAATAATTATTGTGTATTTGTATTTGATACATAATTTGATTAGATACACATTAATTAATTGTCAAATGAGATTTTAACACATGTCATTTATATATGTATTTGTTATTTAATGTAAATAAAAATACATATATAATAATAATTATATTAATTGATTATTTAAATATTTAAATGTTAAATATTTGAATAATTAATTGATAAAAATTTTCATAATTGTTATGAAAAATATTTAATTATTATTGGTGACACATGTCATGATTTAATTAAACTTTAGGTGTGCAAATATGATTTGTTAACATAAAGTTTGATTTAATTTAATTTGATTAAATTACAAAAAATGACAAAAATGCCCCTATATTTCGGCAATAGCAAGATTTAAAGAGAAAATGTTTTCTTTTCTTCTTTAAAGCTAAGCATGGCCGAAAATTCACTCTCCAAAAAGCTTTCAAAATTTTCTTTGATGATTCAATGAAGAAAATGAAGGAAAATTCAAGAAAAGGCTTAGGAAAACAAGAGATTAAAGGTAATCTTCTACAACCCTAAACTTAGAAATTAGTTTCTTATTTTCTTGAATTCTTAGAGTGGTTCTAGGGTTCATTTGTTTGTTAAAATTGAGGTTTTTGGTTTTGGAGGATGGATTAGGAGGCATATAGCATGTGTGAAGTTGATTTGGGTGATATTATTGTAATATTTATCCAATTTGATCATTTGATGATATGTTTTCATTCTAGAGTGTTATAACCACTCTTGTAATGCCTAGAATTGTTCTTGAGTGGTTCATTTGTGATGTCTTTGGTTGGTGTTAAGATTAATTTGATTAATGTTGAAAAAATTGGATTAAAGCATGAAAATTGGCATTTTTGATTTCTGTTTCAGACCTGGAATATCTGATATTTTGGTGATGAAAAATATGTCATATGAATGTATTGGATGTGTTTTGGGTGTTGGAATAATTGCCGGAAATTATTTCGGAGTTGAAATAAGCGAAAACGGTGAAAAACGGCCTTACCGGGTGACTTTTGAGCCAACCGGGGGACGGCTGTCCAAACAGTGAATTTGTCACTGTTCGGGCAGCCCATGAACTGCTCTAACACTATTGGGGCTGACCTGGGCAGTCCCTATAAGTGTTGGGTAGTCGGTTCGGTCAAAAACGCGTTTTGCGTCATTTTGAGGAAAAACATTTTTCGTAAAGGTTTCGCGAAGTTTCTACCTTATTTATGTCGTTATTTGATATCGAATAAATGTGTTTAGGTGAAATATGAATAAATTATTCATATTAGATATTGAATAATTTGTTCGGTAATTTGAAAAAAAATTTAAAATTATGATTTCGCCCGAACAGCGCTTTCCCCGCGTCATTCGCCCAAAACCCCAACACCATGTTCATATAATAATGATTTTAAAAAATTCCACCTCATCCGGGAACGATCGATGTTGTTTATACATAAAGAACAAGTTGCCAGATCTGCCCCTATGAGCGAGAGGGGCTGGTGGTCAAATTTGTCCTGCAAAACCAAACGTAAATGTTAAAAAGGATAATTGTGATCTGCCCCCTGCTAAAATAAATAATTGACCACCATTTTTTTAAAAATTCATAAATATCAAGAAATATCCTATTTTGGTTTAATTGTAGAATTATTCTCAATTAAATGTAGAAAATAGGGTGGTTTTAATTTGCAAGTCCAATTAGAACACAACAAACTAAGTCTAAAATATTTTTTAAAGTCAATACTGCCCAAGAAAATATCTGGTGGCAATTGAATGAAGCAACAAAATAATCATGTCCAGGCTAAAGTTAAGTCTGGTAAAGGGCAATAATTGCTTGGTTCAATAAGAAATTTGTATCCAAAGAGGCTCATTCTCATAAGCCTGCAAACAAGTGATCAAGATCTTTAAAAAAACTTGAAAATCTTAAACACTCTCAAATTTACATTCAAAGTTTCAACAGAAACGGTCTACTAATTTACATTTTTTAAATTCAATTTGAATGTAAACTCAATACTGTTTAAATTTTTGGGTTTTTTCTAAAATAAATCGATTTTCGGGTGTGAAAATGATAATATCCCTACTAATTAATTATACTAGTGAAAGGAACACACCATGTTTTAATTATAAAAGAACCGTTAAACTCTAATTAGAAATCCTATTACAGAAATGTGATAGAATTGCTCGCAATAATATGAAGTAAAAATTTGGAAATAAAAATGATAATCTGTATTGAATCAAATTTAGTACAATAACAGTAATGATTTCAAACAATATTGCTTGCTCACTCCTCTATATTCTTACTAAAACATAATTTCTCGATAGGTTTTTCCACACATCAAGTGATGGCTATTTGAATAACATAAAACAGAAAATACAAACTACTATCAACCAATAATATGCCAACTAGACTAATAACTAAATGACAAATGGCATTGACAACCTTTTTCATTCCTCAATTGGGCCTCTTTTTGTAGACTCTGACTTGTTAGAGCATAATGTTCCAGCTCATGATCAGCAATTGCCTTTTCGGGTCCCTCAGTAGTGATAGTAGCTGTTATTTCTTTCCCAAACTTTGGATTATTGGTCGCATGCTCTTTTCTGGTTCTAATTTTATCAAAGACTATCAAAATGCAAATCAAAACATTAACCATAATAAACTTTTACACAATCCCTCCACTTATTCACTGCTTGCTTACCAACTCACACTTTCTTTGTCTCTGACAGTTCTTTTCTTCAGCTATTCATTTCTTGTGTGAAATACTATGATTAAAATTTAAAACAAGAGCCTGGTGTGTTGTGATTCACCGATCACTCTTGGAGTGTTTTGAGGAAAAACCGAATGCAATTTTATTACTTCAAGAATAAAATTCAAGTTTACAAACTAGAAACTTAAAAACCTCACAAACTTTCTCTATACATTTACTCAATTCTTTGGGATGAGTTACAATCACTGGAAATGCCTGAATTTATAGGCAAGGCATGCACATTGTTCATACCTGAATTCATGCCATAAATCACTCCTTAATTTATGGCATTATCAATTTCACTACTTGTTGGCAGTCATGGCACCGAAAGTAGTTTTGTTGCTTCTGGTTTGTTGATCTTTCATGCAGCTGGAAAACAATCAACAACAAATCAAGCTGGACTCTACAATTCTCCCCCTCCAGCTGCATTTGAAGCAATCGTCATCTGACAGCTATCCTGGCTATGTCTCTGCACAACTCTAGTTTGTCTCCAGTAACTACTTTCGTTAACATGTCGGCTGGATTCTCATCTGTATGGATCTTCACTAGTCTCAGCAGTTGTTGATCCATCACCTCGCGTATCCAGTGATAACGAATATCAATGTGTTTCGTCCGGGAATAATACATTGAGTTTTTGCTCAAGTCCAGAGCACTCTGATTGTCACAATGTATCTTGTATTTTGTCTGCTTGATCTCTAACTCTTGGAGAAACCGCTTTAATCACAACATTTCTTTTTCTGCCTCAGCTATAGCAATGTACTCAGCCTCTGTTGTGGATAATGCAATACACATCTGCAATCTTGACTGCCATGACACAGCTTCCCCTACAAAAGTGTAGATGAATCCTGATGTAGATTTCCTACCATCAAGATCTTCTGCCATATCTGAATCTGTATAGCCTTCCAAGATCGGATCACCTCCCCCGTAACACAAACGAAACTTCGTTGTATCCTTGAGGTACCTGAGAATCCATTTGACTGCCTCCCAGTGTTGCTTTCCAGGGTTAGAGAGAAAACGGCTCACTACACCCACTGCATGTGCAATATCTGGCCTGGTACATACCATTGCATACATAAGACTTCCAACAGCTGAAGAATATTGTATTGCTGACATTTCCTCTATCTATTTCTTGGATAAGGGGCACGAACTCTTGCTCAATTTGAAATGGTGCGCTAGCGGAACGCTTACTAGTTTGGCTTTCTGTATATCGAACCTTCTGATTATCCGTTCAATATACCTCTCCTGTGAAAGCCATAACTTCTTGTTCTGTCTGTCACGAACAATCTCCATTCCCAAAATCTGTTGAGCTGGTCCTAAGTCTTTCATGTCGAAAGACTTGGAAAGTTCCTTCTTCAGCTGGCTGATCTTCGCTGCTTCTTGTCCAACAATCAACATGTCATCTACATACAATAGAAGAGCAACGAAATTTCCATCTGGAAACCTCTGAATGTATACACACTGATTTGCTGCAGTTCTTTTGTAGCCTTGACCCACCATGAATGAGTCGAACTTCTTGTACCACTGCCTCGGTGCTTGCTTGAGCCCGTACAAGCTCTTTTTCAGCTTGCAAACAAGGTTTTCTTTTCCTGAAACCTTGAATCATTCTGGCTGCTCCATGTAGATTTCTTCATTCAGATCACCATGAAGAAATGTTGTTTTGACATCCATCTGTTCAAGCTCCAAGTTCAATCTGGCTACCAATCCTAGGATGACTCGGATTGAAGCCATTTTTACCACCGGTGAAAAGATCTCATCAAAGTCAATTCCTTTTTTTTTCTGTAGGAATCATTTGACTACTAGCCGAGCTTTGTGTTTCACCACTTTTCCGCTGCCATCTTTCTTGAGCTTGAATACTCATTTGTTCTTCAGTGCCTTCATTCCATGTGGGAGCTTAACTATCTCATAAGTGTTGTTCTTCTTCAGAGATTCCATCTCATCCTGCATTGCATGCATTCATTTGTCTTTATCTTTATGAGATACCGCTTCATTGAAGGTTTCTGGCTCCCCCTCGTCAGTAAGCAGAATGTATTCCGATCTTGAGTATCTGGCTGATGGAATCCGGCCTCGCTCAGATCTTCGTACTGGAGGTTCTGGCTGTCTGTTGTCATCCGGATCTGTGGATGATCCTGAAGCCTCTGATGGAGCAGGCTGCAGCTCCCACTGCTCAACACCTCCTTCCTCATCTGGTTCTGTTTCTGGCATGTCTTGTACCTCATCATCATCTGTGGCCACTAGTGTCGGTGCTGGGGTTGTGTCTGGATTTGCATCGGCATTGGTTTTAGAAGGCATCTTGGGCTTTTCAATGTCTTCTATTGTCTGGTCTTCAAGAAACACTACATCTCTGCTTCTGATGACCTTCTTTTCCTTCGGGTCCCATAGCCTGTATCTAAATTCTTCGTCTCCATAGCCTATAAAGATGCATGGAGTAGTCCTTGCATCGAGCTTCTGCCTGAGCTCCTTGGATACATGTGCAAATGCTAAACATCCGAATATTCTGAGGTGAGAATATGAGGGATTCTTACCAGACCACACTTTCTCCGGAATCTCGAAGTTCAACGGTACAAATGGTGATCCGTTGATCAGGTAGCAGGCGGCACGAACAGCTTCTCCCCAGAATGGCTTTGGCAGCTTAGCCATGCTGATCATGCTTCTGACTTTCTCCATAATGGTGCGGTTCATCCTTTCAGTGACACCATTGTGTTGTGGGGTGCGTGGAACAGTCCTCTCGTGTCGAATACAGTGGCTTCCGCAGTAGGCATCGAACTCCCTGGAAGTGTATTTGCCTCCATTGTCTGTGCGAAGGCACTTCAGTTTCTTCCATGTTTCACGCTCGACCATGGCATGGAATAGTTTGAAATAGTCCAGGACCTGATCCTTTGTTTTCAGAAAATACACCCATACTTTCCAAGAAGCATCGTCAATAAAAGTCAGAAAATATTTGTTACCGCCTAGTGAGTTTACCCCCAATTGACCACATACATCAGAGTACACCAGACTGAGTAACTCTGATTTCTTTGTAGAAGAGAAATTGAAAGAGACTATGTGTTGCTTACCGAATAGACAGTGATTGCAATGATCCAAAGCAGCATTTTTGGAGACAATGATTAGATCCTTTTTTGTCAAGGTAGACAACCCCCTTTCACTCATGTGACCGAGTCTCTGGTGCCACATATTTTGAGAAACCTCCCGTTCAACTACATTGAGGCTTTCTGCACATATCTTCACATGAGTCTTGTATAAGGTTCTACAGATGTGTCCTCGGGCGATGACCATGGCACCTTTTATCATCCTCCAAGTGCCATTGCTGAAGTGGCTAGCATAGCTCTGTTTGTCAAGGGCTACCCCCGAGAGTAAGTTGAGCCGAAGTTCTGGAACATGTCTGACCTCCTTCAGGGTTATTGTATACCTTGCATTTGTCTGTAACTGTATTTCATCAATTCCCACTATCTGAGAAGAACTGGTATTCCCCATCTTCACTGCTCCAAAGTCTTCTGCTTTGTATGTTGTGAAGAAATCCCTGTGAGGAGTGACGTGGTAAGATGATGCAGTATCTACCACACACTCGACATCCTGAGTTGCGGTGTGAAGGCATGCTTCTTCCTGGCCGGAGAATATAGCTACATCTACAGTGATAACTACCAGTGTCTCCGCGTCATTATTCTTCGGCTGGTTATTGCCTTGTCCCTGCTCCCGTTGCAGTTTCCGATAATTTTTCTTCAAGTGGCCTTCTATGCCACAGTGGAAGCACTTGTATGTCTTTTTCCCGTCCTTGGATCTGCCTCTGCTTTTGCTTCTGTCTCTCCTCCCACCTTGATGTTTCTCATGTTGTCTTCATCGTTGCTCCGAGACAAGGGCTTCTGTTTGATCTGAGCCCACGTCTTTTCTTCTGGCTTCTTCATTTGACAGGGCATCCTTTACCATAGGCATGGTAAGTTTGCCTCCTGGAGCTGAGTTGCTGAGAGTAACCACCAGAGTCTCCCAGCTATCAGGAAGAGAACTGAGTAGCAAAAGGGCTTGATTTTCGTCTGCCAGTTGCATGTCTACTGCAGACAACTGGTTCACCAGGCTTTGGAACTCGTTGGTGTGTTCTGCAACGGAAGTTCCACTCCGTAGCTTCAGGTTCACCAAACGCCTCATGATTAAGGCCTTATTCCGAGCTGTTTTGGCCTGGAACATGTCTTCCAATTTTCTCCACATTTCATAAGCATCTGTGTCCTGTGCTATGTGGTGGAAGACATTGTGACCGATCCACTGCCTAATCTGACCCAAAGTTCTGTTGTTGAGTTTATTCCAGTCATACTCCTTAACAGACTCTGGTTTCACTCCCTTCAACTCGATGACATTAAACAAATCTTTACAATGAAAAAAAATCTATCATCCGAGGTCTCCAGAGGGAGTAATTAGTTGCAGCCAATTTAATCATTGCACCAGAATGTGAATCTTCCATTTCCATTTTAAGTTTTAAAGTTTAAAATGAAAATACACTAAAATTGGGGCTGAATTTCACAAATCTGAGGTCACTGTTGCGTCCGGAATGGTCAAAAATGGTGGAATAGACACTTCGTTGGTCTAAATCCGACACAATGGCTGATTTGTAAATTCCTAAAAGTTCTGGGGCAAAACTGTAAATTTCAAAACTTCAGAGGGCTAAATGGAATTTACCAGGGTGCTGACATGGCAATGCTGATGTGGCAAGTGGGACCGGCTTTGATGACGTGGCAGACATGTGGCTGCTGACGTGGCGCTGACGTGTCGACAGACGTGAGGGCTGACTATGCGCTGGCGTGGCGCTGACTGGACGCTGACTATGCGGTGATGTGGCGCTGACTTTGCGTTGTCGTGGCATCCACGTAATCATCTTCAACCTCGGTTAGTGCGTGTGAGGCGCGTATCTGCGACTGGTGGCGCGTGAGAGTCATCTGTGAAGCGCGTGCGGCGTTCTGGGACGTCGGTTCGGTCACCGGAAAATACCACCGTGCTCGTCTCTCCCTGAATTAGCTGATGGTACCCTCAAAATTGATTTTTGAGAACTTTCGTCGGAACCGATCGATTTTCCGATCGGAAGCTCTGTTACTCGGTTTTACGATCCCAAAGAACAACCGAAGCTCATGATACCACTTGTTGTGATTCACCGATCACTCTTGGAGTGTTTTGAGGAAAAACCGAATGCAATTTTATTACTTCAAGAATAAAATTCAAGTTTACAAACTAGAAACTTAAAAACCTCACAAACTCTCTCTATACATTTACTCAACTCTTTGGGATGAGTTACAATCACTGGAAATGCCTGAATTTATAGGCAAGGCATGCACACTGTTCATACCTGAATTCATGTCATAAATCACTCCTTAATTTATGGCATTATCAATGCCACTACTTGTTGGCAGTCATGGCACCGAAAATAGTTTTGTTGCTTCTGGTTTGATGATCTTTCATGCAGCTGGAAAACAATCAACAACAAATCAAGCTGGACTCTACATGGTGCACATTTTTCTTTCTTAAATTTCTAGGAGCCAAAACCATCTCTCGTTCAAAAGCAATTTCTACGAAAATTACCAACTTAAAATAAGAGAAAAAGTCCATTTACAACTCCATTAAACTGCAAAACCCTTCATCATATTTAATTGATCAAACAATTATGATCCTGAAACGGGGTTATTGCTTTCACCGTGCCTTGCCCGTGGGTAGTTATTTTTTTTCTATTCTTTTTTAAATAAAGAGATAGACTAAGAAATCAGAAGTTACCAACTGGAAGCTTTGGATCTACAAGTCCCCGAACGGCAAACCAATGGAAGTTGTCTTCTAGCTGCACATAAACTATGACAAAATTTAGCTCTTGTTAGGAGAATAAGAGGAGCATATTCAAACAAGAACAAACTATACAGCTTTAAAAATAAAATAAAATAAAATAAAATAAGAACATTGTTTTACCCATACGTTGTTTAGCTTTTTTTTTTTTAAAAACGTTGAAATTCCGTCATCAAATTATCCTTTCGGGCTTAAGTGGAGCAGATAAAATCTCTTGTTGTCCGAGACTCTTATAAGAAACGTACTTTCTGAATTCGAACCCAAAATCTGAAGATTAGATCCCGAACCCTACACGATCAAATCACACCAATTGGGACGATACGTTGTTTAGCTACTCCACTGTATACTAGAGAAATTGATGAGGGTGACAAGGTTCAGAGTTCATGATATGACCAATAGAATGGAAATTCGACAGCATCATATTCGCAAAAGTACATAGACGATACCCTATTAAAGCATCTGATCCACAGAGCATTAATAAAATAATAAGCATTTTACAAATACAATTTAAAAATACAAGGGTTCACCATCATTAATCATTTAATAAAATTTATTATTATCACTCTTTCGTCCTTTTTTCTGTATCCATCATGTCCATTAGCAATTAGTTATATCTCTCTTATATAATAAAAGCATCAGCATTCCACCATTAACACTATATCTCTCTTATATAATAAAAGCATCAGCATTCCACCATTAACACTAACTGTCAAGCTATGGATAGGAAAGGCATGGAAGAAAATGAGATGAGAACGAGGAGCAGGAGCTTTCGTAATGAAGACTACAATAACAGAAGGGTCTTCTTGAGGAGCTATCCTCTTCACTGGGGAGGAGAAGAAGAAGAAAACAACCAAGAGACAGTGGTCACTAACAAGAACACTAAGAAGAAACCTGTCAAGAAGATAATTCTATCTATGTTTAACTGGGGAGGAGGGAAGGTTTTGGTCTTGAGGAGATTCAAGCATAAGTTTACAGTTTACATCATTGCTTGTCTGCCCGCTCGCTTCAAGTCCCCTACTGCACTAATTTCTGCTTGATCTTGTTCTTTTTATTCCTCATCTTCTCCCATGTTTATGTAAATAATGAGGGTGACTACTTGCACTAAGACTTTCTTCTCCTCTCTCACTCTCCCCTCCTCACTAGGGGTGGCAATTTGGGTCAAGATTCGTTTATTCGTTCGATTCGATTCGCTTTAAAGCGAATACGGGTTTGAAAAAATGAATTTGTTTAATAAATGGGTCAATTCGATTCGTTTATTAAACGAATCGAATACGAATTTAAGCTCATTGATTCGTTTAGGATTCGTTTTATTATTTTTATTTACTAGTTCTTGTTAATTTTCAATTAAGATTCAAGAAATTATAACTAATTATCATAGAAAATGTAATAATTTCGATATTTGGTGAGGTATTTTTAGTAAATATATTAATTACATATTTCATATGTATATATTTATGAAGAATTAATGTAAATCAAGTGTGGTAATTTATTTTATTAAATAATATCATTGACTAAACGAATATTCGTATTTGATTCGTTTAATAAACGAATCGAATACGAATCCTGATATTAGGATTCGTTTAATAAACGAATCGAATACGAATTCATCACATTTTGATTCGATTCGTTTAGGATTCGATACGAATTCGATTCGTTGATTCGTTTTGCCACCCCTACTCCTGACACACGCTCTAATCTCTGCACATAAAATCAGACCTATATGAAAATCACAAAAACAGGGAGATTCATGAAGTGGGGAAATTATATTTTTGCTAACAAAGCTCTTATTAATCAGAACCAATGATTTTCCCAACAAATAGAGATGTTAATATTCCCATTGCATTCCATTGGCTCGTATTGTACAGTACCTGTACCGTACCAGATACATCTATTGAATGAGAAAAAGATGGTCCCAAAGGGTGTGGCTTGGTGGTGTAGGGTTCAGGATCTCACCTTAAGGTTCTGGGTTCGAATCCAGGGGGTGCATTTCTTGTAAGAGTCTAGGACAGCCGGTGGTTTTACCTGCGCCGCGGCCCAGAATGGGTGGTTTGTTGGCGGAATTTCCATCGTTTCCAAAAAAAAAAAAAAAAAATGAGAAAATGTTAGTGTAACTAATTATATATTCTTCATTTTTTTATATTTCCCCATTCATTCTTAGATTCCTGTCACTTAAGAGATTGATTGTCCCTACCTAACTACATGGTAGTGGTCTAGGGAGAGAAATTGCTAGAGCACGGGAGAATGAAGAGTAATGATGTCAGTAAGAGCAGCCGGACAGAAAGAAACATTCAAGATGAATCTTTGACCCAAGTTGGTAGATGACATATTCTCATCATCCAACACCCCAACCTCCCAAAAGCTAAAATGGCTTGAGAGTACTAAAATTATAACATATTCTTCTTAAAAATAAAATTAGATCAAATGAATCAAGAATTTGTAAAATGGGCTTGCTAGGGCTAGAAAACAAGTTAGTAATGAGTCCCAAAAATGTGTCTACAAATACATTTATCAGAAAAATTATCTGATAATATCAAGTTTCGAGGAATTACTCATTAAAAGTTAAAAAAACACCTAAAGGAAAGAAGATGGACCTTACTTTTAAATAGACAAAATGTTTCTTTCTCAGAAAGTAATAATTGACACCCCCACTGAGAAGCATCCTACAGCCAGGCTCAAATGCTCACCAGTTTTAGCATCCGCACAAGTTAGTGGCAACTTGTTAGATTAAGAAGCATGCCTGCATATCAAGGCAATGAAGAGTGCAAAAAGAAAAAGTGGACCAAGTCCAACCTCACCAACAGGCTACAATCCAGATGTACTCTTCGTCTCTTAAAGCCAGGATTAGTAAAGTTTTCAATGGTTTCATAATGTACACTAATTAATGTAGACGCTGGTTTCCGTCCGAGGTCCACAATCGAGAATTTGTTAATTGGGGGCACTAGCGATTCTGCAAAACAAGAGGTAGAGTGAGCGTGGAGAATCTACTCACCGGTGTGGTGGATGCCGTAGGCACTCCGACGCCCAAGTCAGTAGTGGAGATGAGCTATAAATGCCGTAGAAGGAAGAGCAAGGTCAGAGGTTACCTTGATCCCCGTGAGATGCCGTGAGGGTGGTAGGTCGGAGATTATGAGAGCTCTGGAGAGAATATTTCTAAGCTGAGAGTTGTGATGCTTCCCCTACCCCTTGTAGATTTCTTCTCTTATATATACACACTCGAGAAACGCATGCACTTATTGCTTTTAATTGCTCGTCCGTTTGAAGGCTGGAAACGGCTGATTCATGAGGGGTATTTATGAGTCTCGGTGTTTCATGGGCTGTCATATGATGAGCCTAGGACACGGTTCGAGTATGATATTTTATAGGGTATGGGCTTGTGAAATAACTTTGGGCCAATATAGACTTATAAAATTGGGCTTCCTTTGAGAGTCTTGGGTCCTTTAGATTTGAAGGATATTGGGCCTTCCCTTTGTGTGTGTGTTGTGATATTTTTATATCGTACCGCAAGTGTACGGTGTCAAGTTTTAGTATAAATGAGTTTAGAGTGTCGAACCCACAGGGATTGCGTAACTCGCACTAAGTACTACAATTGATAATCCTAACTTTATTTAGACGATAATTAATAAAGATTTAATTAAATAAATGAAATACAAAAATAATAAAATAGAAGGAACTAATACGATAGAGATTCTGGATCCTGATTTCACCTAGCTGTCACCTATGCATTTGTCATGTCAATTAATCCATGTTCAGTTATATTGTTTATAAGTCAAGACTCCTAAATATCCACTCCCTCTCTCGAGTGCCGAGTGAAAAGATCATCAACTATAGACTTCGATATCTCTATAAAAATCCAATAGTTAACAACTCATTACGCTTTGTGATTCTATATTAACGACTTCAAATGACTACAGATTCTCTCGAACTCTATAAAATCCTAGGTTATATTCTCTAGATCTATTCAAAATCTCATATCTCGAGTGATAGATTCTAAACATTCATCATCTTCAATTGTGGCCAACAATCAAGAAGCATTAAACTCAAAAGAATATAAATAAATTAATAAAACTTCATAACAAAATTGATAAACAATACAAGGTTCAAGCATAGATTACATCATTCTCCAGAATTAAGGAGTTAGTTCATGATAAAAGATAAAATCAATGATAAACAATTCATGAATCTAATGGAAATCATTAGAGTTCTAAGAAAGAAACAAGAAGATAAAACCTGAATTGAATATCTTCCTCCTCGGATGTCACAGCCTTTGTCTCCTCTTGTCGCTCTTCAATCCTCTCATTGGATCTCTAAAAATATTTATTTATGTGTTTTGTGCTCTGTATTAGCCTCTTTCTCTAGTTTTGGACGAATTGATATATTTATAGTAGAGCCTGAGAGTCATAATACATGTTGAAAACCTTAAAAATCACTTTCCTGGCTTGCGCAGGTTTTCTTCCGCAAGGGCCGCTGCGGCGATGAACAGTGGGCGCTGCGGCGCCCAACTCCCTGGAAAATGTATGTAAATGACTAGATTTCCTCGAGTAGATGCAAATCGATATATTATGGGTCTCGTAACTCTTTCTAGATCAAAAGTTATAGCCTTTTTAATTTCAGTGCGCAGCTGATGCTGGTTTTGACTGCTTCTTAAGTCTGATACTCCCAATAGGTCCTGAAACACACGTATTTGCTCCATTATCGATGTTCTAATGCTTCCTACAAATAAGACATAAAAGATACTACAAAATACATTAAATGGCTCGAAACATAACAAAATAATAGGCTAAGGACGTCGGAATAAGTGGGTATAAACCACACTTATCAGTGTAGGCTTGAGATGGCAACTAGGGCCTGAGTCTTTTCTTGGGCACTATTAGGGGAATTTGGGGTGTATTTAGTATTGGGCCCGAAGTGAAAAGTCAAAAATTCCATTGGCCCAAATTTGGCCCGTACAGTTTGTCTCATACTCTCTAAGTCAATGAGTCATCGGCTTGGAGAGTACTCGTTGGTCGTGTCGTCTGAACTAAATCGTCTAGTCTTTGTTGTCTGGACTAGGACACGATTGAGCATCTTCAATGTCGCCTGGACAGTGTGGCTAAAGTCTTGAATCTGACTCGACAGGAGTTAGGGGGGATGTCTCCAGTCGATCGAATTGGACGTTGTTCTCGGTCATACCCCATACGACTGGGCTGAGGACCGATGGAGTCTTTATGTCTGGACTGAATGTATCCCAAGTCTTCTACTTGCCTAGTCATGGCCCAGTCGACAGGACCGAGTAGTGTTCTTTGAAGAACTCCATTCGATTTGGTCAGAGGACCAATGGAGCCTTCAGGTCGTCTGGGCCGAGTCTGGTTCAAGTCTTCAACTCGTCTGATGATGGCCGGGAGACCATTCTATCGACTGCCGCGGAATAGGAACCTAGTCAAGTTGCTTGTCGTCTGGTACCATATGAAGGTCTGGATTGGTACTTGACTCAATTAATGAACCTGTTAAGGAATGATCTTGTCGACTCACTCGTTTGACACTGAATATGGACCAAATCGAGTCTACATGTCGTCTAGATATGAGGAATGTCAATTTACTGAACTTGACTCGACCACTAGCCAATTGGGGAGTGTTCCATGTCTACTGGACATGATGAAGGCCAGGAAGTCATTCACTCGTTTGGAACCGGATAGGGACCAAATCGAGTCTACATGCCGTTTAGACCAGAAGAAAGTCCATTTACTGAACTTGACTCAATCATGAGCCAATTGGGGAGTGTTCCCGTCGACTGGACCTGATGAAGGCCAGGAAATCATTCACTTATTTGGAACCGGATAGGGACCAAATCGAGTCTACATGTCGTCTGGACCAGAAGAAGGTTCATTTACTGAACTTGACTCAATCATGAGCCAATTGGGGAGTGTTCCCATCGACTGGACCTGATGAAGGCCATGAAGTCATTCACTCGTTTGGAACCGGATAGGGACCAAATCGAGTCTACATGTCATCTGGACCAAAAGAAGGTCCATTTACTGAACTTGACTCAATCATGAGCCAATTGGGGAGTGTTCCCATCGACTGGACCTGATGAAGGCCAGGAAATCATTCATTCGTTTGGAACCGGATAGGGACCAAATCGAGTCTACATGTCGTCAGGACCAGAAGAATGTCCTTTTACTGAACTTGACTCAATCATGAGCCAATTGGGGAGTGTTCCCGTCGACTGGACCTGAAGAAGGCCAGGAAGTCATTCACTCGTTTGGAACTGGATAGGGACCAAATCGAGTCTACATGTCGTCTGGGCCAGAAGAAGGTCCATTTACTGAACTTGACTCAATCATGAGCTAATTGGGGAGTGTTCCCGTCGACTGGACCTGATGAAGGCCAGGAAGTCATTCACTCGTTTGGAACCAAATAAGGACCAAATCGAGTCTACATGTCGTCTGGACCAGAAGAAGGTCCATTTACTGAACTTGACTCAATCATGAGTCAATTGGGGAGTGTTCTCATCGACTGGACCTGATGAAGTCCAAGAAGTCATTCACTCGTTTGGAATCGGATAGGGACCAAATCGAGTCTACATGTCATCTAGACCAGAAGAATGTCCATTTACTGAACTTGACTCAATCATGAGCCAATTGGGGAGTGTTCCCGTCGAATGGATCTGATGAAGGCTATGAAATCATCATCCACTCTACTTTTTCTTATATGTCGTTTAGATAAGGTATCCCTTGTGACAACATTGAGGAGGTACTCAGTCGACATAATTCTTATCGTGTTTTGAACGAACCTTGTGTTTCTCGATTTCCCAAATTGGTCGGAGGTCCAGAGGGTTCTGTTGAAAGTGATTAAGCTTAGGGTTGTAATGTTTTTTTTCTCCACCTGATTTGTGAATTATACTTCCTTTTATAGACCTCCAAATGGGAGCTCTAACACATGCATTTAATAATAACGTATGTATTTAACGTGGACGACTCTCATTAACACGTTACCTCTCATTTTCACTTTACCTCTTGTTTTGCAGGATCGCTAGTGCCCCCAATTAACAAATTCTCGATTGTGGACCTCGGGCGGAAATCGACGTCTACAATTTGGCGCCTACCGTGGGGCCTTAGTGATTCATAGCAAGCAAAGACTCATCAGTCTACGATCCTTACAAACATAACTATCCATGACTTCAAGCAACACACAAACACCAGACCCCGTGGTGGTATAATTAGCCGCTCTACAACAACGATTACGATCAATGGAAGAGGAAAATTGAGCCATGCAAAGCCCCAGTTCTAATTTCCAAAAGTAATTGGAGCATAATTCTTCAACCTCCCAAACGTGCGAGGCTACGAGTCACCCCAGCGATCTTATCATCTAATCCAATCTCTTATGAGCATTCAACAATATGACAATTAAAAATCCACTATCAAGTGACCATCCACTTAATCACCAAAAGAGCCACCATATTTCCCCAGCCGATCGATCACAAGTCATCTCTTCCATGCAAAATGAAATGTAGGAGTTCAAATGAGCAATTCTCTCCAGTCTACCTGGGGTCAGACTACCAGTGAGTAAAAATCGACCCGACCTTCATACTCTCATAGAACTCCCATGAAAGTTCATTCCCCAGGCATGAGGCTATATGATGGATCCACGGACCCAGACTACGTGGAAGGATTATCATAAGCTCCCAATAACGTGGAATGATGGCCATATTCTCCATACGACATGAATGAATTGCTGTCAACTCTAAAGTACATATGAAGGTTGTCATATTCTCCAGATGACATGAATGAAATATCATCCACTCCAGAAGACATGAAAGGTTTGTCATCTCCTCTAGACTACATTAAAGGTTTGTCCTCTCCTCTAGACTACACGAAAGGTTTGTCATCTCCTCCAGACTACATGAAAGGCTTGTAATCTCCTCCAGCATATATGAAAGGTTTGTCATCTTCTCCAGTCGACATGAAATGATTGTTACCCATTCTCTATATGAAATGTATGGATTACCATTAACTCCAGACTACATCGGAAATCCTTCATCGTATCTAGTGGAATGAAGAATTTCATGGACCTTAATCAGGTCTTGTAGAATGAGGAGTGGAGACCCACTTGCACCTCTATCAGGTCTTGTAGACTGAGGAGTGGAGACCCTATTATACCTTCATCAGGTCCAATCGACTGTAGATTCCCGTGTACCTCCATCAGGTTAGGTGGAGTGTAGACTCACATATACCATCATTAGGTGTAGTCGAGTGAAGACTTTCTTGGACCTTCATCAGGTCCAACCGACTGTAGACTCTCGCGTACCTCCATCAGGTTAGGTGGAGTGTAGACTCACATATACCTTCATCAGGTGTAGTGGAGTGAAGACTTTCTTGGACCTTCATCAGGTCCAATCGACTGTAGACTCCCACGTACCTCCATCAGGTTAAGTGGAGTGTAAACTCACATATACCTTCATCAGATATAGTGGAGTGAAGACTGTCTTGGACCTTCATCAGGTCCAATCAACTGTAGACTCTCTCGTACCTCCATCGGGTTAGGTGGAGTCTAGACTCACATATACCTTCATCAGGTATAGTGGAGTGAAGACTTTCTAAGACCTTCATCGGGTCCAATCGACTGTAAACTCAATCGTACCTGTGTCAGGTCAGACTCACATGTTACTTCATTAGGTATAGTGGAATGAAGACTTTATTGGGTCTTTATCAAGTCCAGTCGACTGTAGGCTCCCAGGTACCTCCATTAGGTCAGGAGGAGTGTAGATTCATATGTATCTTCATCAGGTATAGTGGAGTAAAGACACTCTTGGACCTTCATTAGGTCCAGTCGACCATAGTCTATTGGACCTTTATTAGGTCTGGTAGACTGAGGAATGAAGTTCATTCTTGACATTCGTTAGGTCAAGTAGACAATAGACCTTCATTAGAACCAGTCGACAATAGTCTCTTGGTACTTTTATTAAGTCTCGTAGACTCCTTTGGACTTTCATCAAGTCCAGCAGAATGAAGATAATCATGAACCTTCATCAGGTTTAATAAAGTGGAGACCGATTTATAAGCTTTACATGATCCAACAGACTAGGGACAATCTGGAAGATAAAAGAATATCCTTCCTCAAATATTAATCCCAGCCGACATGCTTTCCAGATGACATATATAAATATTTTCTCTCCATTTACATATCATATACGTGGTTTTGAAACTCGCAGGCAATGTCATACAGCTCAAGACCTGGACCTTCGTCTGGTCCAGACAACATGAAGACTCCCTCTGGTTCCTCTTCAGGACCAGTAGGCTGGAGATTGTCCTGGCCTTCATCTGGTCCAATAGACGGCAACATTCCCCATTGGCTCATGTTGAGCCCAACTCAAGACTTGGACCTTCGTCTGGTCCAGACAACATGAAAACTCCCTCTGGTTCCTCTTCAGGACCAGTAGGCTGGAGATTGTCTTGGCCTTCATCTGGTCCAGTAGACGGGAACATTCCCTATTGGATCATGTCGAGCCCAACTCAAGACTTGGACCTTCATCTGGTCCAGACAACGTGAAAACTCCATTTGGTTCCTCTTCAGGACCAGTATGTTGGAGATTGTCCTAACATTCATCAGGTCCAAACAACATGAAAACTCCCTCTGGTTCCTCTTCAGGACCAGTAGGCTGGAGATTGTCATGGCCTTCATCTGGTCCAGTAGACGAGAACATTCCCCATTAGTTCATATTGAGCCCAACTCAAGACTTGGACCTTTGTCTGGTCCAGACAACGTGAAAACTCCCTCTGATTCCTCTTCAGGACCAGTATGCTGGAGATTATCCTAACCTTCATCAGGTCCAAACAACATGAAGATTCCTTCCGGCCTTTAATATATTTCCTTACAGGAAAGGAATATACCTTTCGGGCGGGGGTAGCCATAATCTCTTGTCTTTTTGCTTTTGCGTGCATTAGTTTTACTAGCTTTTTACTTTTGTAAAATGTTTGTGGGTTTCAGGACCAGTAGGCTGGAGATTGTCCTGGTCTTCATCTTGTCTGGTCGACATGAACATTCCTCAGTTCACCATCATGTCTGGTCGGGTGAGGTACATCCCAGATATTTATTCCATTAACATAATATGACCTTCGACAGGTCCAATCGACATCAAAGTCCTCGTCTACTCGACTGAGGATCATCACTGATGATTATTTGGCTCAATAACATGGTATGACTTTCGACGGGTCCAAACGACATCAATGCTCAGATACGCCTATACCGACCCCAGACGACATACTTGCCGAAATACTCTCCAAGCCAAGAACTTCTTGACTTAGAAAGTATGAGACAAACTGTATGGGCCAAATTTGGGTTAAGGGCATTTTCAATATTTTTCTTCAGGCCCTAAGTCAGATACAGCCCACCAAACAGAAACCAAACAAGACTTGGGCCAAGGCTTACCCCAATCACCTTTTCAGGCCCTTATTTAATGAAAGATCAGCCTCTTGATTTGCCAGCTACCCAACCAAAGAGAAACGCATCAATTAATGGCTGAACCGTTCCAAGCACCCAAAACGTAAATCAATTAATACATTTATGAGTCCAACCTTTGATAGCCTATAAAAGGAACCATAATCCATAAGAGAATGGGGGAAGCATCACAACTCTCAGCTTAGAAATATTATCTCCAGAGCTCTCATAATCTCCGACCTACCGCCCTCACGGCATGTCGGCATCTCACGGGGATCAAGGTAACCTATGACCTTGCTCCTCCTTCTACGGCATTTATAACTCATCTCCACTACTGACTTGGGCGTCGGAGTTTCGCGACATCCACCACACCGGTGAATAGATTCTCCACGCTCACTCTACCTCTTGTTTTGCAGGATCGCTAGTGCCCCCAATTAACAAATTCTCGATTGTGGACCTCGGGTGAAAACCAGCGTCTACAATTAAGACATTTTAAAGTCCACTAAGACTTAGAAATGGGAGGCCTTCTGATATTAGAATATGTTTACCCACAAGATAATCTCACATTTCATTGCTTTCCACTTGAATCATGATCTGACTCCTCAAACAAACTACATAAGAGTGTGGCAGCTCTAACAAATATACCTTTAGTATTTGATGGGAACCTCCAAATCACTCAACAACTAAACAATAAATCACACAAAAAAAGAAGTTAAATTGTACTTTTATTCATGAAAAATTAACTAAAATAATAAAGATAGTTGAAGGTGAAATCGATTCACCAGCCCTTGCACAACTTTAAGGTGTTGGCAACCACCCCTTCTAATCCCAATTCTCAATTTCAACAATATGATAGCATAACCTAAAACAAACAAAACGCCCTAATTTATATCTAAACCCTAAATAACTAAAATGACCTATTTACTCTTTCTTATTTCCTATTACACCCATTAATTGGGCCCTATCAGTATTTTACGGTACCTTTAGCACTGCACTCCAAAGAGAAAGATTTACGAATTATGACACTCACTATCACTAATATATTGAGACAGGAAATTAACACCAAACTACTATAAGTACGCAAATAATAAATTAGAAATTTATTGGTGCTCTTGTTCAACATAATTGGGACTCGAAGTTTGCTAAAACTGCAAAGATTTCCTCCGACAAATTGATAAAGTTATATCTGCAGCTTGGAATCATTGAAGGCATTTAATTAGCCAACAAAAAGTAGAAGTAAAAAGTTTACCAGCATCAGTTATTTTGCTTGCAAAAGTTTCGCAATATCGTCTACTAGTGTGACTCCGCACACCATTTCTGATGTAACTCTTTATCTCATCTAGTCCAAAAGATTCAGACTTCCCACATCAATCAATGATGCAGCAAGAGCAACTCATGGGACCTTGAATCCACCATGAATATCGGAACCTCCATGTTTTTCATTAACACGGACACCTAGCCCTGTTACATTGTGTTTTATCATTAAAAGGCAACTTAATATTGTACACTAATATAAAAGAATAATTAAAAAGTGTGAAGGTGATCCCACAGATTTAAAAAAAAAAAAACAAATAAAAGGGACAATCATACTTCATACAATTGCCTGGTTGGTATGGCTTCTCACTTTTAAAAAAAATTGTGGTGTTTGATTATATTTTGAATAGAGATTTTGGGGATTAACAAAATATTTTTCTTCTATTAGTAAAAGCTCAATATTTGGGTTTTGAGTAGTATAGTTTGTAAAGTTCTTTTAAGAGATAAATTGTCTAAAATACCTTTATTTCACAAAATTATTTCATTCATTTCCTATCACAACTTTAAAAAACTTATTCATTAAAGTAATTTTATAATTTTTAAAAAAAGCTCTCATTGACGACCAAACAATAAAAACTTTTTTTGTCAAAAGCTCTACTTCTAAAGCTTTATTTGAAAAATATACCAAATGGAACCTAAGTCCATCTTGTATAATACTTGGTTGAGCTAAACTCAATCTACATATGATGTTGTTTATGACAAGGAAAAAACAAAGTAGCATCGCCTAAACATTTTGTGTTTTAGGAAATTATCTCTGGAGCACCATAAGTTAGGTGAAAACCTCCAAAAATACTACAATATTTTTTAACTTTATCATTTTTCACTCATAGTTCTAAAAGTGTATCAATTTCCATCTTTTTAAAATGGAGAATTGATACTTTTTTGCACGTTTTTTGGTGGAATATGATGCGCTTTTGTAATTCGAGTGAAAAAATACATACTTTTATAAGATAGGGTAAAAAATAAAACAACAAAATTTTGATATTTTTAGATTTTCATGTAACTTAGGTAGATTGAAGATAATTTCCCTTAGTGTTTTTGTTCTCCAAAATCATCATCTTAAGTCTTAACCTCGATTTTAGCACACTGGCATTTAAGTTCACCAAGACAAAAAAATAATAAAAATATTTGAAATTAAAAAATGATCTATTTCCAGACATAGGAACCAGATTACACAATTATGTCAATAGAAACCATACCTAAGGAAGCTTTCCCCTCAGGAGCTCTAAAAAAATATAGGCTGTTGCTTATTAGGTATAAATAATCCACAGCCATTATTCTCCTCGTGCTCCAAAAACTCAGTTGCTTTATCCAAGTCAATATGATTAGCTGGTCCTTCTCCTTTCTGAAAAATTGAAACACAAAACAAACATAAATGGCCAACAATACAATAAAATAAATAAATAAACAGCAACAAGAAAGTACAAATTACCTAAATCACTACTCTCACTAACCTCCATTAGATTTAACTAAATTCCTAAGAGTCTGAAACTTCAGCGTTGCCTGCAAAATCTTCAAATAAATAAATTAAAACTATATTATCAATGCGCAATACATAAAGAAACCGAGTTAATTTTATTTAAAATCCTAACTGTTGGAAATTCTTCAAATCTTCAAATATATTTGTTTGGATGTTACCCCATGGGGACATGTCCTCCAATTATGTATAAAATGATCATATGCTCCAATGGGTGCATAGGAGGGGTATAACCCTTTGAAGCGTTGCACTCCAACCCTAAGGGTGTCTTTGAGGCATCCTTCCATGCTTATAAAATGAAGTTTTATGTTCCTTTTTAACACACAAGGAAGAAATCCGAATCATCCAAAACTGAGAGTCTCATATTGTTTTCTTGAGTTTGAGAGAATTCCACCATATTCCAAGTTCAAGATCTTGTTAAGGCGTGCCCCTTGAACAAGAGGAATCCGGGTTATCCTGTGAGAACATTAGTCACAAATCCGTAGAGCACCGAGACGGGGATGATAAGTTCTTAAGGACAAAGATTTATCTCGACTCGGATCAAAGTTTTCATCAGGTTTTTCTTATTCTCAAGTTTTAAGGTTTTCTAGGGTTTATGCATATTAGATCTATTTTTCCGGTTTGATTTGTTTGTTGCATGTTGATTTCTTGTTTAATGACACTAATCGGACAACAATCTTAAGAACTTATCAACTAGTGTTGTTAAATAGTAAATCACATGCGTAGTGAAGAAAATTTCTGGAAAAAATACAGATTGTGCATGAAAAACTCGTAAGGCGTTCGAACGCCCGACGCACGCGAAGACAAAAATCTGAAAATTCGTAAGAACGTTCGAACGCGTCTTCAAACACAACTCGAACGCAAGTCTTCTGCCTAAGAACGTTCGAACGCGTCTTCAAACGCAAATCGAACGCAGACCTTCTGACTTAATTCGTTCAAACGCGTCCTAAACGCAACTCGAACGCAAACTCTCTGGAATCATTCCGTTCGAACGCGTTCTCGAACGCTATACGAACGTGAACTCTCTGGAAACATTCTGTTCGAACGCGTTATCAAACGCTACACGAACGTGAACTCTCTGGAAACATTCTGTTCGAACGCGTTATCAAACGCAACACGAACGTACACACACTGGACAGTCTTGTTCGAACGTAGATACGAACGCGACACTAACGAAATAGTCCTGGAATTGTTATAAACTGCAAAGACTTATATTAATATTAACTTAGTTAATCATATACTGAATCACTATAATCTTGGTAGTATAGATTTAAGTTATTATTAGGTTGTTCAATTATCACAAGCATACACTTAGTGATAAAGTTGAAAAATTTATTGTGTGTTGCATACTTGGTTGAGAATTTAAAGTGTAATTTTACACAAGTAATTCCATCCAATCTTGATTGACACTTACACATATATCTACACATATCGTATACAGTTTGTGCTATTGAATAAGTGTAATACTGAGTTTGAATTGCTAAAAGATCTTATTGAAAAAGTGTTTACAGAATATTCTGTCAAAAAGACGATAAGAGCCTAAGTGGTCAATGATTTAAGTGGTTACTCCGGACCCCCCTCGTTCTCTGGGAATATTCGTTTATTCATTTTTCTAAAGAATCTTTAGTTGAAATTTAAGGACTTGTGTTTATTGGAACCATCGTCCAATAGAACAACAAGTGGTAACTTAGTATATCACTTTGAACAAGATCATTTATTGATCGTTGTGCAATTTGTCTTTTGTAGACCTATTGACCCATGTTGATTTTTCCAAGCGGAAACATCATAGTACCAGTCTCTCATGGAGAAAATCCGGAGAAGTTTGGTGGAGCAAACTTCAAACAGTGGCATAGTAAAATATTGTTCTACCTGACAACTCTGCAGTTGGCTAAGTACCTCAAAGATCCTCCGGGTCCCGTAGAGGGTGAATCAGAGGCAACCAAGGAACTGCGAGAAGAAACATGGTCGTCTGGCGACTTCCTATGCAAGAACTACCTTATGGGTGGTCTTGACAATACCATGTACATTGTGTATTAAGGCATGTCTTCTGCGAAGATTCTCTGGGAATCTCTCGAGAAGAAATACAAAACCGAGGATGCCGGACAAAAGAAATTTGTCGTGGGTAGAATGATGTCTCAGTTGGGTGAACTGCAGTTGATCATTTATGAAATACTGGATGAAAGAATGAAACTCTGTGAGACGTTTCAAGTTGCCACCATAATTGAAAAGTTGCCTCCATCATTGAATGACTTCATGAGCTATCTGAAACACAAAAGGAAGCAGATGAGCCTTGAAGACCTTGGAGTTCGATTGAGAATCGAACAGGACAACATGATGTTCGAGAAGGTCAGCTACAAGATTATGGAGTCTAAGGCCAACATCATTGAGGGTGTAAAGGGTAGCAAGAAGAGAAACAGTGGAGCTGATTCTTCCCAAGCGAACAAGAAGTTCAAGGGGAAGTGCTACAACTGTGAAAAGAGCGGTCATATGACAAATGACTGCAGAAACAAGAATTCTCGGGACAAGGGTAAGAAAAATGAGCCTATGTCGCTGAAGATGAGCAGTTAACTGATGAGATTTCAGAAATAAACCTCTCAGCAGTGGTAACTGAAGCCAACTTGGTTGGGAATCCGAGAGAATGGTGGTAGACACTGGGGCTACTCGTCATATCTGTGCAGATAGCAAGATGTTTTCCTCGTATCAGAAGGTCGATGGCGGCGATCATCTGACAATGGGAAACTCGTCTACCTCTAGAATGGTTAGACAAGGCACAGTGGTTCTGAAAATGATATCTGGAACGGAGCTTACATATAAGAATGTTTGCATGTTCCAGATATTCGGAAGAACTCGGTCTCGGGTTTGTATTTTTTCTGAAAAGATTATATTGACAAAAAATGATGTCTATGTAGGAAAAGGATACCTCGCTGAGGGCCTTTTCAATGACTGTCAATTGTGCTATTAATAAAGCTGAAACTTCTGCTTATATTATTGAGTCACAAAATGTATAGCATGAGAGGTTATGACATGTTAATTATGATACAATGCGTACAATAATTAACATGGACCTTATGCCTAAAATTGCATTGATAGCCAACAAAAGTGTGAGACATGTGTTGAAGCAAAAATACATAGAACATCATAGAATGAAGTTCTGAACCCTTGGAACTTGTACACATTGATGTGTGTGACATGAATATTGTGCAAACAAGAGGCAGTAAAAAGTACTTTGTCACTTTTATCGATGAAATCACAAGATTCTGTTAAGTGTATTTGCTGAGGAGCAAAGCTGAAGCTATTGAGAGCTTTATACAATGAGAACGAAGTTGCAAATCAACTTGGAAAGGAAATCAAAAGAATCAGGAGTGATAGAGGTGGTGAATATGTTTCATCATTCGGTGAATATTGTTCTGTGCACGGAATTATTCACGAAACCTCTGCTCCTTATTCTCCTCCACAAACAGGATTGTTGAGTGCAAAAGCCGAACGTTGAATGAAATGATGAATGCCACGTTGACTAGTTATGGTTTACCTCAGAACTTGTGGGGGGAGGCCCTGCTTTCCGCGAACTACGTTCTAAACAAGCTTCCTCACAGGAGATTGGACAAGACACCATATGAGTTGTGGAAATGTTATGTACCTTCCTACAAATATCTAAAAATGTGAGGGTGTCTTGCCAATTGTCAAGGTGATGGTTCCTAAACCTAAGAAGGTGGAATATGACCCAAAACTGTTGACTGTATATTCATCGGATATGCTTGCAACAGTAGTGTGTATCGATTCTTGGTACACAAGTATGAGATTCCTGACATCAATCTAAATGTGATGATTGAGTCAAGGAATGCAATATTTTTTGAAGAGACAGTTCTTTGTAAGGAAAGACAAAGAAAAAAGTCTCTCAAAAGATCTGTTGATACTGTCAAGAACAGTGATCAGGTTGACCAAGAGTCAAATCCGATTTTCTGACATATTAGTTAGAAAATGAGCCTCAAAGCTATAAAGAAGCAATGTCTTCTCCGGAGGCACCTCTGTGGAAAGAGGCTATTAACAGTGAGATTGATTCAATCCTACAGAACCATACTTGGGAGTTGGTTGATCTTCCTCCAGGTTGTGAGCCACTGGGCTACAAATGGATATTCAAAAGGAAGATGAAAACGGATGGATCAATAGTTAAGTACAAGGCAAGGCTTGTCATAAAAGGTTATAGACAATAAGAAGGCCTTGTTTACTTTGACACCTATTCACCAGTGATTCGTATCACATCGATAAAAATGCTCATAGTCATAGCAGCTATATTTGGTCTTGAAATACATCAAAAGGATGTAAAGACGTCATTCTTGAGTGGTGAATTGGATGAAGATATTTACATGGAACAACTAGAAGAGTTTAATGTTCCTGGATAAGAACAGAAGGTGTGCAAACTTGTAAAATCCTTGTACGGATTAAAACAATCACCTAGACAATGACATGAGAAAATTGACAAATAGATGTTGTCAAGTGGGTTTAAAACCGATGAGTGTGATAAGTGTATGTACATCAAATCAACTCAAAAAGGATATGTCATTGTATGTCTCTATATAGACGATATGCTGATAATTGATAATAATCATGAGTTGATTCAGTCTACCAAGAAAGTGTTATCCAGCAAATTTGATATGAAAGATTTGGGAGTAGCTAACATAACTCTTCCTCTATCAAATAATACTGGTTTATGCGTATCGCAATTAGAGTATTCAATTATCATCGGAAGTCTGATGTATCTCACGAATTGCACACGAACTGATATCGCTCAAGCTGTGAACAGGCTTAGCAGATATACAAGCAATCCAGGACATAACCACTGGAAAGCCATAGTAAGAGTTTTGAGGTATGAGAAACTTCAAAAATATGGGCTACATTACGAGAGATATCCTGCTGTTCTAGAGGGATACAATGATGCTGACTGGATATCTGATACAATGGATTTCAAATCTACGAGTGGTTTTGTTTTCACACTTGGTAATGCAGCCGTGTCATGGAAATCCTCGAGACAAACATGTGTTGTCCGGTTTACTATGGAATCAGAGTTCATAGCGTTAGACAAAATAGCGGAAGAAGCGAAATGGCTTTGAAACTTCCTAGAGGATATTTCTAGTTGGCCCAAACCGGTGCCAGCGATGAGCATACATTGTGACAGCCAATCGGCCATTGGGAGAGCCAAAAATACAATGTATAATGGTAAGTCTTGACATATACGTCGGAGACATAATACCATAGGTCAACTGCTCTCAAGTGGTATAATATCGATCGATTATGTTGAGTCGAATGAAACCTAGCGGATCCACTAACTAAAGGTTTACCTCGAGAGCAAGTTGAGAAGTCATCAAGGGGAATGGGCTTGAAGCCTATAATCTAAGAATTATCACTGTGGAAACCCAACCTAGCTGACTGGAGATCATAAGATCTAGGTTCAAAATGGACAACAGAAACTTTGTGCAATTCAAAACAAGCACTGAAGAGTTTTGTACTCTTTCCCATTCCGATAATGACGCCGAGTGATGTCTGTCATGGTTAGGATAAGCTACGGCTTTTAATGATCACTATATTATGAGATGAGTCCTAATAGGGGTAAAGGCAGATTACCTCTTCATAGTAGATCACATATTTCAAGTAAGAAATGAGGTCGCTTCCATAGGAACTTTTAAAGGCGGGTTACCCTAAAGTATTTGATGAATCCGGGACCATTTTTCAGGGCCGAAATGAACACAACCGTAGAACGGGAAATGGTCGAAGTAAAGCTGTATGATGGCAGTTGTCTTGGTTTACACCAACGGCAGAACAATTCAAGACTATGGGTCACTGGTTTGCCAAGTAAATCTAATTGTCATTCACTATGAAATGTTCAAGGCGAAAGCTACCTATTTCGATGCAGCTTTAGTTCACGGAAACTCTCTCAAGTGTCTGCATGAATATTTGAAGAATTGTGGGGGATTGTTGGAAATTCTTCAAATCTTCAAATATACTTGTTTGGATGAAGGAGGGACGTGTCCATTGGATGGTACCCCATGGGGACATGTCCTCCAATTGTGTGTAAAATGATCCTATGTTCCAAGGGGTGCATAGGAGGGGTATAACCCTTTGAAGGGTTGCACCCCAACCCTAAGAGTGTCTTTGAGGCATCCTTCCATGCTTATAAAATGAAGCTTTATGTTCTTTTTAACACACAATGAAGAAATCTGAATCATCCAAAACTGAGAGTCTCATATTGTTTTCTTGAGTTTGAGAGAATTTCACCATATTCCAAGTTCAAGATCTTGTTAAGGCGTGCCCCTTGAACCAGAGGAATCCGGGTTATCCTGGGAGAACATTAGCCACAAATCCGTAGAGCACCGAGACGGGACTGATAAGTTCTTAAAGACATAGATTTATCTCGACTCAGATCAAAATTTTCATCAGGTTTTTCTTATTCCCAAGTTTTAAGGTTTTCTAAGGTTTATGCATATTAGATCTATTTTTCTAGTTTGATTTGTTTGTTGCATGTTGATTTCTTGTTAAATGACACTAATCGGACAACACTAACAAGTTAGGAAAAAAAAAATTAAAATACAAGATTCTGGCTTTGATCCAATGCTGTGCGTATCACAGTGAAATTGAAATCTCTAAAAAGAAAAAAGATCGAAAGCTTTGTTAATGACATACCTGTGGAAGTGTAGAGTGACAAAAGTCTCGGTTGAATTTGGAGGGAGTATTTGCTCTCTCACTAACAAGAAATTCAATTCAATATTTCTTTTTCTTTTTGGATATAAATAAATTCAAGAATTGGATGGAATTTATAACTTTTTGGACTATTAACTAAGTGTGGCGCCACTCGGCTCAGTGGTCCCCGAAGGGAACAAGTAGGGATGAAAAAATTCGGATCTGAATCTGGGTCCGATCAGATCTGGGATCGGATCTGGAAGTATTTTCGTTACTTCGGATCTGGATCTGGATAACCGGTTTATTTTTTTAATTTTTAATTATATTTGATATTTATATTTGGATTTTGTCAATTTTATTAGTTTTATTTCAATTTTTTTATATATTTTTAATTATATTCTATTATATTTTTTTATATTTATGCATATTATGTTGTATTTTTGCATTATATTTTAATTTATTATATTTAATTTTTTTTTCCGGACCCGGATCTATCCAAGCCAGACTCGTGCGATCCCGGGTCGGGTCTGAATTCACCCGGGTCCTAATTTTTAAGATCCGGGTCCAGATATTTTAATTCCGGACCCGGATCGACCGGGTCCAGGTCTGCTTGTCATCTCTATCTTCGAGTCTCTATAGGAGTAGGGATTTTGCAGGAACTCTCATCTCCCAAATTAGTAAATTACTCCTCTCATCACCCGACAAAACCTCCTTGTCCCCACGCGCAATTCCGAAAATGGCCCTCCCTTTGCCAAAAATTACTCCCCCAATTATTATAACTCCATTTACCAATAATTCTATATATATATATATATATATATATATATATATATATATATATAATTGTGATATATTTGGTTTATTGGGGAATGAAATTTTTGACAAATGGAGAGATATTTTCGGAAATTGTGGGGAGACAATGGGAGGGGGAGTGTGAGTGGGGAGGGGGGGAGAGTAGCCCTCCCCAAAATATGAAAGTAGATTATCTTATCATATTTGAGTGAGAGTGGATATTATTAAGATTTGTAGTTTTAGGTCGTTTCTTCGTAGACATAATTTTCTCGGTATGTTATAATTGTATGTATTTAATGTCACAATAAATTTCGGATTATACATCCTTATAATTGTAATGTATTAAAAAAATTATGTGTGGCAATGGGATGGGCCACATGTTACATGAAGACTTGATCTGATGATCTAAATTACCCACTTCTGATAATTCTTCCATACCAAAACTCCAAGTATTAGACCTAATAGCTAAAACTCCTAAGAATAAAGCCTTTAACTCATCAGCATTAGCTAAATGCTTATGACAAAACAATTTAGCATCTGGATATTTCTGTTTAATAAAATAATATCCATAATAATAATTAGCACCCATATAATGTTAAACACCTATTATTAAACTCATTCAAAAAAAAAACTAAAATAATATGTTACCTTTATATACTCTTCTCTTCTTTCATTAGGCTAATTAAATGTTTGGTCACGGAATTATAGTCCAATTTGCTCTATCAACTTCAATAATTTTAGTCATTTATAATCAAACTAGATGATTTATATAAACTAAACCACTATTACTAATAAATATCTTAATTATGGTGCAACAGCAAGAATACAAGTCAAAAATAGAAAATAGAAACCAATGATGAAATTTATAACAATTAATCTATTTGTTTAACATAAAAACAAAATTTTAAGTATATATATATAAGAATATTTGTAAAAACTATAAAGTATACCTTAAAATGGAGATTTGACTATTATAATACATGAAGGACATAAAGTTCTAATATAATGAGAACGAACAAATAAATTACAAATAGATAATAATGAAAATAGCAATTACAAGAAAAAAAAAATAGGTTTTATAAAATAGGAAATTGGGATATTTGGTAAGGATATTATTGGGATAAAATATTCATTTCTCATTCAATCATTTTTTTAATTCAGATAAAAGTTTTAAAAAATGACTTTTTTTTTTATTTAGATGTTTATGTCTTATGATCAAATATAAGTTGGAAAAATTAAAAATTAAATATTAAAAATAAAAAAAAAAATCTAAAACAACAAAAATTTCAAACTTCAATTATTTAACAAACTCACTCTTAGAAAATCCTTAAAAATTTATCCGCAAACCAGATCAAACCAGACTTAATCGAACCGGACCAACTTAAAGTTATTATGTCACCCCTACCGTCAACTGTTTTGATTACCCCTTTTCTTGGTCTGTTGTATTATTATTTACTTGAAAACAAAATTTGTGGATGCTATTCAAACTCAAATCAGGAACCACTCGTCCAATACCAATACTATGTAATGGGGATTATTTACTTCTTTGTGGATGTGATTCCAACTCAAATTTATATCTATATATATAAGCTGATTTTTTTTTTTTTCATTTCAATCTATCTATGTTATTTACTTTATATTTGAGAATGTCCGCTTAAACACATGAATAATTTCATCTTCATTAGTTATCATTCATTAGTTATTGATGTTAAACTTTGGATGTATAACTCAAATGATTTAATATTAATGATGGTACATGGATAAAAATTAAATTATTTTTACATTTTTATTATCTAATGTCTACTAATCATAATATTATATTTGAATATTTCACCAACACACTGATTTAGATGACTACATCATTCAAGAATTTCAAAAGTACTTTATAATATCCGAATAAATGATTTGGCGGTATGATTTCCAACGATTCAAAAATAAAAGTAGCAAAAACACATGGGCAACTAACTTAATCATTCATTCATTCATTTTTTGAAACCTGTCTCTTTGGAGACATCTGATAAAATTGAAACGATAAGATTAGCATGACTCCTACGCAAGGATGACACGTACAAACCGAGAAATGGTCCAAATTTTGCCCTCAAAAGGTGTTGTTTGATGATAAATGGCTTATAATTTGGATATCAAGTCATGAATTCGAATCCAGTGATACATTTTTTATAAAAACCTGGGACAATCGGGATTTTACCTGCTCCGCTTAAGCCTGAGATCATATGATATGATGGCGGGATTTCAAACATTTCTAAAAAAAAAAAAAAAAAGTAGCAAATCATCTCAAATGTTGACATTCACAAAAGATATAGACCAAAAATTCATGTAGGCTGTTATTGTATGACGACCTGATTCTTCTTTTCTCAAAGCAATACTTATTATTATTACTATCATTTTTAAAATGTAATTATAATGGCAATACTGATACAAAATAATGGAAGTGGATTTTTCTAACCACAATATTATACTCTTAATTATTCAACATGTTCATTGAGGTACATGATCCCATTTTCCACAAATCTTAATTTATTTTGAGGAAAGGAAAGATCCTAAGCCACTGTATAAAGGCATTGTTAGCATATCACAGCTCCAATCGCTAATTCTCACCCAGTTTCCTACTCCAATAGTCCAATCTCTAACAGCTTTTATCCCCTTTCTATAGGAAAACTGTCGCTAAATATGACAAAGATAGCGGGTCTTTCTAAGATACAATCATACAAGTATATTTTTATCTATTTAATGCAGTCAATATGAAGATTAAATAATTCTGTAATTGCAATAACATCAACTTCTCTGAATATCGGAATAACAAACTGCTTAATAAAACTGTACTCGTCTTGATGAAAATACCAGAAAAGCATGGTTCTTAATAGTAAAGACTTAATCTAGGTTGATTCACAAGGGGTCTCTAAAATCAACCCAAAGTACATTAACATCGGTCTGGTTCACAAGAATATTGTTGAAATCTTCCACTGGATCTAAGAACAGGGGGACTATCTCAAACCTGGTACCGAGTTGAGCTAGACTCACTTATGCTGCAGCAACTTCAGTCATCTCCTGCTCCACTGTACTGGGCATAACAGGATAGTACTTGTAGTGAAGTTCTCCAACATCATCGCCAGACAGCTTCTTCCATCCATTTGGTCCCACGTAATAAACTGATTGAAATAACAGATTGTAATCAAAATAAGTTCACAAATACTGGTGGACCAGTGGTACACAGAGATAGATATAGATAGAAAGAGAGAGAATGTACCGCTTGCAACACCACCACTGGCTGCATCTCTGAATGTTGCATGATAAATAGCTCTTCTAGCCAACTCTGCAGCTTCTTCAACAGACATGTCAAACCGGTACCTAGTACAAATTTGGATGGAACGATAATTACACACTATAATGTACAGAATGACAAAAACAATAATTCACAGACAATATTTTTCATAAGAATACAGGGTGAAAGTGCTGGGAAAACTTTAGTTCCGTGCAAGAGCATGAAAACATAGGGAATAGACACACACCCGCTGTCCAATACGCCATAAGCATATGGTGAACCAGAACCCACGGAAAACCGTGTTCCTTTGAGCCTACCTCCTTCACTGTCCACATAATACAGCCCAGGACCCTGCAACCCACACAAACAGCTTAAAAAGACAATTAAAATGCAAACAAAAAAAACAGAAACATGAATTCCCCTACAGTCTCATCCCATCCAGCAATCATAGTCCCCACAGACAATCCCATTCCACGATAAGAGTAGAGAATGTTGGCCAGCAGCTTCGATGCCCCTGTAACTGAAATTCTACGCTTGTTGGCCAATTCATGTAGTCGGCACTACATTATGCAAACAAGTAACAGATTAGCATTTCATATGTGATCAAAAATACAAAACACTCAGTCGTACAGGTTTCTAGTTGTTACATTAGCACCTAAAGAAGAGCAAAAACCAGAGTGACATCCAGTTCTCAATGCATTTTACATGCTTGGTGAACAAAAAGTAAATTGCATTAGCTAGTTACCTCTAGAATATGTAAGCACACCTAAGCTCATGCATTTGAAACTTACATATCTTCGTACTTGCAAACAGTTAATATTTTAATTATGTATCTCCATGTTTACAAATCAGCAAGTGATTAATACAAAGAGTACTAAAAATGTTATTATTAATATATATCAGTACTCAAATGTGAGCTAAGCAACAGGTAATTAGCCCTTCTTATGCACGATGCAGAACAGGCATAACATAAATTTAATAGAAGTTATGTAAAAGGACATTCAGACTTCAGAGAGAGACCATTATTAATTCCATTCATTAAACGAAAAAAGAGTAATGGTCAGAGAAAACAATCATAACACCATAAAGCGTAACATGAACTTTCATTTCAGAGACAAACATAGCATGCTACCTTTATGCCCAGATTTCTGTGCCAAAACTGGCAGTCAGCTGCTCCTCCAGCCATTGTGCCAAGCATGTAAGGATTGATTTCAATAATTTTCTTCACCGACTGTGATGCTGAAAAATAAACAATATCCACTTTACTTATTTACAACATTATATTGAAAGGTGGAAAGAAAAAGGTCAGATATCGCAGAATATGCGTTGCAAGGATACATAAGATCAAATATCTATGTGCATGATCAAATAAAAAGTGTAGAACATTCAATTTACAATGACTAATGGAATAGATTCTTTCTAGCAAATCAAATTCTGATTAACAGAAAGCACAGGGTTTGTCTGTATACGTACATGAAACATTCAACAAGTAGTCCAAACTTGACAATATCTCAAATTAATCATAAAGTCTACACATAACTTCAACCAAATAAACAAAAAAAAAAAGGCACAAGAAAGAGAAAAATCATACAGATATAGCCTCCCATGCTAGCTCGAGAATCAGCAGCCACCATAACACCCTCCTTAAAGATAAAAGCAAGTGTTGTTGTTCCCTTGGCATGCTTCAGTGTGGCTTTGGTATCCTTTTGAAATTCATCGAACTGAAAAGAAAATTACATAAATTCATCGAAATTCACAATTCTCATTGTGCTCAGAGAATATCATCATAATATAACCGAGCACACTCACATCAGTAGTAACAGGAAGGGCAAAAGATGGGGCAGCTGAGATCCCATCACAGAGCTCGTTGCCTGGCCCGAAAAACGGAGCAGTGGTCTCAAAACCGCTAGTGTCAAGCTTCATATCTAAACAAATTAAAAAAATAAAACTCATAATCAGTAAAAATTTAAAAAATAATCGGCATAATATATACCAATTGCGACTTTAAGATTTATATTTCAATTTGGAATATTAACTCCCATAGAGCGGTGGTACTGAAACCGTAAGAATCACAAACAACATTTACTATATCTAATCTAATTCTAAGTTTAAAACAACGAGAAGGATCGTCAATGAGCGAAATTATCGACCGAACGTTGAAAAAAAAGACCTAGAATACGAATCGAGACTAATGAAAATGAATATTAATTGAATCAAATAAGAGATTAAAATGATACCTCAACGTAAGATTAAACGAAAATGAAACAGAGAGTTGCGACTTGCGATCAGAAATCGAGAGTTAAGCTAAAGTGTTGGATACGAATGAAGGTTTTGATAAAGGCAAGCAGGAGTTTTCTTGTGCCACGGGCAAGTTCTTGGAACATGGGCCGGGCCGAGTTGGTCCGGTTTACAATTTGTGTACATTTCTATTTATCCCCAAAATGTATTTTATTTTATTTTTAAATGGGCCAAGATCTGGGTGGGGATTTAGGATGGGGCCACAGGCCCATATGCTACGGGGATCGAAGTATCCTTATTTGTTGATCTTAAGTTTTTCCTTTACCTCTTTGGTAGAGTTGGCAAACGGGCCGGGATTGGTCTCTATCGATTGTGAATTAGGGATAAAAAATCATTATAAATTTTATATTGGTTTTTTTATTTTATTATAAATCTCATAGTGAATGATTGAAGAGATCAAATCTTTATCGGGATTCAGGATGAAAAATCATCCGAACCCCAATATAATTTTTTTATCATGCCGAAAAATAATCTTAAACTTTTATCGAATAGTACAAAATTTAAAATATGATCAAAATTCGAGATTTTCTAATATACCTGTTCTTCAAACAGAAAATTTGAGACATTTGTTTTATTCATTTATGACAAAATTAGTTCCCTCGAACAAAAAAAATAGCTTTCCTTTTCATTTAAAACAGGACACATAACGGTCCCCAAAGTAGCCGGCCTTGGAATAAGAGAATAGCAAGAGCCATCACTTTTTTATCAAATCATTAGAAATCATACCATCAAATTATCATTTCGAGCTTAAACGAAATAGGTAAAATTCTTAATTGTCTCATGCTCTTATAAGAAACGCACTCCTAGTATTCGAACTCATAATCTCAATGTGATATTTCGAACCCTACAATATCAAGTTATGTCCATTGGATAATTGCAAGAGCCATCACCTTTAGGCTATTTCCAGTCAAATCGAGTCATCTATCTCAATTCTCAAGTAGTTTTCATGCAGAGAACGTGGACTCAACCAACAGTTAAAACATCACCATTATCATTAACTGCCCATAGACATTGCTGCCTTTGCTATCCTTAACAGTGTTATTATTTGAAGGTTTATGCATCTCCACCAATGAGATTCTTTTGTCCATTTTAGGTATCCGAGAGCTAGAATCCCACGTTTCCCTCAAGACTTTGTGGATGCTGGGTTTCGATTCTCCAGTACTCAAAACAGGTAAAAGAATCTTATTGGTGGGAGCCAAAAAATACATAGGTTGAGTAATTTTTTAGGTTAGTTGGATTAGTGGATCCATATCTTTTTTTTTTTTTTTTTTTTAAGAAATTATCATTTTTTCATCTAGTAAATACCGTAAATATCATTTGTCACAAAATTTTAAAATCGTTAATTTTTCCACTTGAAATTTCAAATGTATTCATTTTTCGACTTTTATAAGGTCGGAAAATTAATAATTTACACTTTTCCACTTTATTATGTAGAATGGTGAATAATTTTCAAACTATATGTAGAAACACGAATTTAAATTTTTTGTGGTAAACAGTACATACGAAAGTACCAAGTATAAAAATTTTGAATATTCATGATGCATGTATTATATTAGAACTAGGGTTTGGCAATTACTGTGATGTGGTGGGACAATTTCGATCTCGTCCTACTCTCAACAAAATTCAAGATAAAAAAAAAAAGAGTATTCCGTCTAATATCGTTATATCATATCTCATCATGTTAAAATTTCATCTCGTTTTATATCATGTCCTATCCAGCGAACATTTTTAGAATAATTTTTTATCTCGTCTCGTCCCATTTTAAAAGAAAATATACCACAAATTTCATCTCAAACGAGACAGAAAGAATTACTAACCCTAATTAGAACTAATTCAAGTAATGTAGCTTGCAAAATTGTGAAATGCAAGATCATAATAGATGGGGACCTAGAAATGCAAAGGGGCTTGTGATGAATTTAATTATTGCCATACTTTGGATGCAGCTGGCTAAGCTACTAGCTAGTTGCCTAGCTCTATCTAGTACTTGTTAATTATTATTGTTGGAGCTTTAACTCAACATTCACATGCTTTGACTATCCTTTTCCTTAGCTTTTTAAATCAATTACGTGACAAAATAAAATACAATTTATGATTTTTTTTTATTTTTTTTTTATATATATAAATGAAGATGTCGGCATTTTTACAAACTTTGTCAATAAAGGTAAGTAATTGTGGCTTAGATTCATAATCATCTCTTTTGATTGATTCCTCTACAGAGCATGATATTTTAAATGAATGGGTTGTGGCTTTATTAACGGGTGACATGGCACAATTAGAAGACATACAAGCTCATCATCAATATATGTTATAATGTATTGACTATTTTAGCTTACTTTATAGGAAAATTAATCGAGCGTCGCCAAGTGATAAGGTAATAGATTTTGATCCCGATATTCCGATGTTCAAATAAAATAAAAAATAAAATTACTGTTGATTTAAACTTCACGGACGTTTTCTTCAATTTCATAATTTTATTCTTGATATGGGCCGAAACCCATCTGAAACCCTCTTAAAATGAGGTGACTCCAAAATCATGATCATTATCAAGCATTTTCATTTTAATCATAAACATGAGGTCATCCTTTTTAAACTTGCCACTCACATTCTTTCCCCAAAGAATATGGATGTCACAATATTATATTATTTCGCTCCATTTAAAAGAAATTGAGATGTTTTTGTTTATTTATTATCATTATTACTTCTTATTTTATTTTATTTTTTGGAAAAAGATTTAGGAAACCTCATGATTGAGAGAACCATTTAGAACATAATCATAGGTGTCACTCTTAACCATGGTCCATGGACCACTACTTAAAAGCCTTCTTCATGAGGTATAGTTATATATTGGTCACACAATTTAACAACTACAATAACATTAACTGTAATTATTCAAGAGTTAATATCAATTGGAATGATGAATAAAACTGGTGTTTGATACTTTGATTATAAAAAGAGCTATTTGTTTGTCAAAAAATTTTAAAATATAATTATATTTAATATAACTGTATATATATTTTTTTGAAATCACTGAAAATTCCACCGCCAAATCACTCATTCTGAGTTTAAACGGGATATAAAAACCTCAGCTGTCTCAGACTCGTACAAGAAATGAACTTCTTGTATTCGAATCCATGACATGAAGGTCAGACTCTGAACCATATATCATCAAGCATCGTCCCTTGGAGACAATACAATTGTACATGTATATGTTTTTTTTTTTAGAATACCGGGAAATCTCATGTCATTCAATTGATGCGCGGGTAAATCAGTGTTGTCTCAGTTTCTTACAAGAGTGATACTCAGGATTTGAACATTGGACCTTGAAGACAATATCTCAAGCTCAAACAGCTGGGTTGCGCCCCTTGAGGACACGTGTTATATGTTTATTGATAAATAAATACTATCTAACTCATACTTCTGTCGAAAAAAAGAATCAATCACTAATAGTCACAAGTAGATGATAATTAAATTCTATTATTTTGGAACATAATAATTTGGTTGCTGTTTTGGTCAAAGAGCAGCAAATAAAATCAAGTTTTAATTTTGCTTTTAACATGCTGAAGACGTGACACGTTTGTTTCTTGTGCTCCAATAACACACACCATAATAATCTAATAATAGGCTCATGTATTAACGACACTGTTATAATACTTGAATTATTATAACAAATTAAGGAATATTTTTGCTATCTTAATTAATAATTTTAAAAGCACCAAATAAAAATAAAAAATGCAAAGCTTAAAATCCATCCATGCCAAAAATATATTGATATAATTGCAATCAGCGTTGAGTTTGATTAGATATGTTCTCTAATCCGAGTCTCAATAATTATAAAAAAATTCGGTGGCCAACGATTTTTTATACCGTGAATAGAGATTAGTCGTGGTGCATGAAAACTGGGCCGGATATATTGACCAAAACATTATAAATTGATACTATTAATAAATCATGTGACAGTACGTGTGTCAAATTACGAACAATATAAACTTAATATGAAGTACGAATTAATTTACATTTCCGAGCTAAGCTCACATAAATATACGACTTACAATGTCCTCAAAACATAATTGAATTATTAAGAAATTAAACAAAAACAGACTAAAATATTTTTCAACACACACTCAACAATTGCTAGTTTTTAGTTTGCCCAAATTAATGTGTCAAATACCATTATTATTAGCCCTAATAAAGTGTAGAAAGTCAATAATTGACTATATGGCCGAAAAAAACAAGATATTTACATGGAAAATTAGTGTAATAAACAATTTTAACTACCTTATGACTAATAATTATATACGTGATGTGACTAGGGAAGGCCGCGGTTCTGGATCCGGAACCGAACTGTAAAATTACGATTCTGGTTCTGAACTGTATTAATAAAATAAGAAAAATTAATAAAATTAAAAATAAATTAATTTAGTTTTAATTAAATTAAAAAATATTATTATATAAATATCAATATAATTAGGATCTTCATGATTAAATTTCGTACTCCACTAATTATTTCATTAATTCATTATTATTAGTTTTTTTGTTACGGTTCCGATTCCTATTCGGAACTAAACCGCTGCCGGAACTAGATGTGACAATACAAGATTATGTAATTGATTGTTAAATATCAAATATTATTACATTAAAACATATTATCATTTTTAGATATCTAAAAAAAAAAACAAACAAACAAACACTTTAACTATATTTATATATTTTTTAATTAATTTCGCATCCAAAATTTCAATCAGTGTATTAATTTATATTTAAAAATTTCAGTTAATATATTAATTTACACATAAAATATATAAATTAATATAAGTAAAATTGAACTTATCTTAGGTTTTCAATTTTTTATACAGAGATCAATCTTTAGATAGAAAAACAATAATTTCCCAAATTTAAAATTTAGAATACATTTTATATTTAAAATTTAATAATTCAGATTTAGGTCCCGTCAAATCAAATGTATTTTAACAAATCAGAAATCCGACCCCACCCAATAAATTTATAATCTTAAACTCAACATAAATGGAGGGTGGGGAATTTATTTAAATTTTATTTTTACATGAGTAATGAAAGATTTCATTAATAATGTGGTTATAAAGATGGATTTATAATGTCATTTCAGTTTAAATATAATATTTAGAATATTTTAATATTTAAATATAGTTATGATATAATTTAACAATACGAAATTCTCTACCTAATATATTCCTCACGGTAAGGTTTTGGAATTGGAGTTAGTGCGAAAGTATCTATGTGTATGAAATTTAAAATTTTATTACAAAATCACTTTAAGGATCGCGATTATGTCGTTGTTGATATAAAATTAATTATTCAATAAATTAATCTATATTAATTTAATCATGCATGCAAGTAATTTTATTTATCAACATAAATAAAAATCGACGATAAAGTAATTATACCTGAATACATTTATCGTTTTCCTGAGCCTTTTTGAATTTCCTTCTTATCGTAGTAGTGCACCGGTGTTTGCACCTCTAGTTGGCATATTAAGACTTGTCTACGAATAAATTGATCATACTTTTGAGAGTTAAGAAAACAAATTTTCTTTATACGATGTTTGAAATCTAGAATTATTATCAAATAAACTATATTTCTTTGAGTTAATCTTAAAGTAACTTTTGGAACAGCCAAAGAGAGAGAGCTTATTAAATTCGGACAGAGAGAGAACTTGTATCCCCTTGGCCGAATTTTGTGTATTTAAATAAATTAGGGATTTGTTTTCCCCAGAGCCAAGTCTTTCTTTCAGCTCGGGGTCGGGTTACGTCCCACCGAGTCGGCTTCTTTGGACTGGGGAAGTAACATTCCCCCAGAGCCAAGTCTTTCTTTCAGCTCAGGGTCGGGTTACGTCCCACCGAGTCGATCGTCATCAGCATAAGGGAAAAGCATTTTCTCCACGGGTAGATATCGGGATCCTCGTTGACTGAGCACATGAAGGTAGCGGGAATGACCAGATTTACAGCCAAGACATCTTTCTCTGCGGTTCCTGGAGTGACCACCGACGGATTCATCGGCACACCATCTTTTTTTATTGTTCCCGGGATCAACTTGCAAACTCGTTGTTACCGAGAACTAGGGGATAGATGTTGATGGTGTTTTTAAGCACTATGATATTTAAGCAGCACGGGATGGGTAAAAGGGTAAATTCCCTTGTTGATCGAGATCATTAATACCGACCCGACCACATGAGTTAGGGGTCGAGCGCTTATGATCGGTAACCCGACCACTTAAGATCGGATGACCGGCCATTATCAGATCGACAACAGCATTCTCAGTTCAAAGGACTATTATGACCGACCTCATGAAGACCGACCAGATAGCGAGATATGCTACAGAAGATGACACCATATTCTTGCGGATAAGATAACAAGTTATCCTATTTTCATGGGGAAAACTGGTGAGTCAGAGTCCTAGTAGGATAAAGAAAGTAAGGGTAGTTTTGATTAGGAATCCTTATGGGAAAATGGAATAGTTTTGACTATGAATCCTTATGGGAAAAGGAAATTGTTTCAACTAGGAAATTCTTGTACAAATAAGAATATGATTTCTACACTATTATAAATAGAAGGGTAGAGTGTGCATAAGGGGAGGAGGTAAAAAGTTGAGATCAAGATCATTATTGTGAGACTTGTAAACAAAAGAGAGAGCTGAAAAGCGTGTTTGAGTAATAAAAGTATCATCATTTTTGTGCCCGTGGACGTAGGTCAGACCAAGATCCATCGAACCACGTTAAATCTCTTTGTCGATTGGCGTATTATTTTTCTTTTGCTAAGTTTTCTTTTGGTCCCCCATAACCAAACAAATTCACTATTGAGTGAGGATTAGTCTCGGGAGTAATATTCCCATATTGCCCCTGAGACCAAAATCAGCCGTCAACAGTTGGCGCCGTCTGTGGGGACTCAACAAAAAGCAGCTCGTGTGGTAAGACAATGGCAGAAGGTGGAAATCGCCAGTCATCAGGGAGTTCAACAGCAGAATGGATGGAGAAAATGGAGGAAAATATGAGGAAAGATAGGGAGGAAAATCAAATCCTTCTGAAATCCATGATGAACAAACTGGAGAGGATGGAAGAGAAGAATAATGAGAAACTTGAAGCCGAAACCAGTCGGAGGAGAGGTGAAATAGCGGAAGGAAAAAGGATCGCAGATGTGAGTGATGACGATGAACCGAGGAGGAAGGGTCCCTACGGATTGAGGTCCGTAGTGGTAGAAAAAGATTTACAAACAGAGGATACGTGGGAAGAAGAAGAGGGGAGACAGTCGCCAGATTCATCTTGTGATGGCTCTCGCGATACCAGAAGGGGAAACAGGAAGGATAGTGAAACTGGACGGGAAGTCTCAAGTCATGAAGAACACCGCACCCGTGGTGACAGACGCGAAGAAGGCCGCGGGAGGCGGCATAGTGACACAGATGGCAGTATAAAGTCTTGGTTAAGAAAAGAAATGGCCAAGTGGGGAATAAACCCCAAAACTGATACATCAGATGCTCGGGACGACGAGGTTGAATCTCCCTTCACAGAAGAAATAAGGTCAGCAAAATTCCCAAGACGTTTCAACATGCCATCCATGATGCCCTACAAAGGCCATTCAGATCCAAAGTCTCATATTGAAAGTGTTGTCCTATTAATGGAGGTCCAATGAGTAGTAGGGGATGCCGTTTGCAAAGTTTTCCCCATAACCTTGGGAGGATCCGCCATTCTGTGGTTCAGAAGTCTAGCCCCAGGGAGCATCGGAAGCTTCGCGCAACTCATGAAGTCATTTATTCGGCACTTCAAAGGGGCATGCATCCCAAAGAAAATGGTGGGAGAATTGAGACTGATGAAGCAGGGGGATGATGAGCCCCTGAGGAATTTTATTGAAAGGTACCATAATTTGGTGCTCGAGGTCGGAGCGTACGAGTCATCGGAAGCGCTAGAAAGTCTCAAGGGAGGTCTGAAGGTCGGGAAGTTGTGGACTCACCTGAGGATTCAAGACGTATCGGATTATGCCACTGCCCTGGAGTTGGCCAAGAAGTTTATCTTAATAGAGGAGGAGAAAAAGATTGTCCGGGGAGTAGACACCCGAAAGGCTAAGATACTCAGGTCAGACAATCAGTGAAATTCGATCAAAAATTTGAGGAGACCGGTCCCGGACCAGAAGAAACTCAGACCGACACCTCCGAGTAATCATGTTCAAGAGATAAAATCATCTGTCCAAATCAACCGTGTCGCGGGGAGGACAATATACACCCCCCTGAACAAACCTATGGCCCAGATAGTTCGGGAAATCCAGGATAAAGGTCTGTTGGCCGAGCCTAATTTAAGGAGGTTCCCGATTGAGGAGGGAAATAGTAGGGCTTACTGTATCTACCATAACGTAAGGGGACATGCCACGAATGGGCGCAGAGACCTGCGGGAGCAGGTGGAAGACTTGGTGAAACAAGGCTATCTCAGTGAGTACATAGACCATTCGGTTTTTGAGGTCGACCAAAGTCGATAGCGGAAGTCATCCGGTCGGATGCGTGGAATACCGAGATGCAGAGAGGACGTATTAAGAAGAGCCTTACTTGTAGTGACCCTTGTAGAGTTGCAAGAAAGACAACAGATCCCAAAAATGTGAGTAAGACCTCTTCTGTCTTAGGCTGACATTTATTTATGTTTGTTTGTTGTGGCCCACACAATGGTTTTGATATTTTTTTTACGGCTCGGGTCTGCTCTTGTACCGCCGAGACCGATGTTTCCTTCCGGCTCGGGTCTGCTCTTGTACCACCGAGACCGATGTTTCCTTCCGGCTCGGGTCTGCTCTTGTACCGCCGAGACCGATGTTTCCTTCCGGCTCGGGTCTGCTCTTGTACCTCCGAGACCGATGTTTCCTTGCGGCTCGGGTCTGCTCTTGTACCGCCGATACCGATGTTTCCTTCCGGCTCGGATCTGCTCTTGTACCGCCGATACCGATGTTTCCTTCCGGCTCGGGTCTGCTCTTGTACCGCCGAGATCGATGTTTGTTTCGGCTAGGGGCTGGATTTCGTTCCGCCGAGGCCACTTGTTTATTCGGCTCGGGGCTGGATTTCGTTCCGCCGAGACCACTTGTTTATTCGGCTCGGGGCTGGATTTCGTTCCGCCGAGACCACTTGTTTATTCGGCTCGGGGCTGGATTTCATTCCGCTGAGGCCACTTGTTTATTCGGCTCGGGGATGGATTTCGTTTCGAAGAAGCCACTTGTTTATTTGGCTAGGGGTTGGATTTCGTTCCGCCGAGGCCGCTTGGTTATTCGGCTCGGGGCTGGATTTTGTTCCGTCGAGGCCTTATGGTTTATTCAGCTCGGGGTCGGGTTACGTCCCACCGAGTCAGCTTCTTTGGACTGGGGATGTAACATTCCCCCAGAGCCAAGTCTTTCTTTCAGCTCGGGGTCGGGTTACGTCCCACCGAGTCAGCTTCTTTGGACAGGGGATGTAACATTCCCCCAGAGCCAAGTCTTTCTTTCAACTCGGGGTCGGGTTACGTCCCACCGAGTCGGCTTCTTTGGACTGTGGATGTAACATTCCCCCAGAGCCAAGTCTTCTTTCAGCTCGGGGTCGGGTTACGTCCCACCGAGTCGGCTTCTTTGGACTGGAGATGTAACATTCTCCCAGAGCCAAGTCTTTCTTTCAGCTCAGGGTCGGGTTACGTCCCACCGAGTCGATCGTCATCAGCATAAGGGCAAAGCATTTTCTCCACGGGTAGATATCGGGATCCTCGTTGACTGAGCACATTAAGGTAGCAGGAAGGACCAGATTTACAGCCAAGACATTTTTCTATGCGGTTCCTGGAGTGACCACCGACGGATTCATCGGCACACCATCTTTTTTTATTGTTCCCGGCATCAACTCGCAAACTCGTTATTACCGAGAACTAGGGGATAAATGTTGATGGTGTTTTTAAGCACTATGATATTTAAGCAGCACGGGATGGGTAAAATGGTAAATTCCCTTGTTGATCGAGATCATTAATACCGACCCGACCACATGAGTTAGGGGTCGAGCGCTTATGATCGGTAACCCGACCACTTAAGATCGGATGACCGGCCATTATCAGATCGACAACAGCATTCTCAGTTCAAATGACTATTATGACCGACCTCATGAAGACCGACCAGATAACGAGATATGCTCCAGAAGATGACACCCTATTCTTGCGGATAAGATAACAAGTTATCCTATTTTCATGGGGAAAACTGGTGAGTCAGAGTCCTAGTAGGATAAAGAAAGTATGGGTAGTTTTGATTAGGAATCATTATGGGAAAAATGAATAGTTTTGACTATGAATCCTTATGGGAAAAGGAAATTGTTTCAACTAGGAAATTCTTGTACAAATAAGAATATGATTTCTACACTATTATAAATAGAATGGTAGAGTGTGCATAAGGGGAGGAGGTAAAAAGTTGAGATCAATATCATTATTGTGAGACTTGTAAACAAAAGAGAGAGCTGAAAAGCGTGTTTGAGTAATAAAAGTATCATCATTTTTGTGCCCGTGGACGTAGGTCGGACCAAGATCCACCGAACCACGTTAAATCTCTTTGTCGATTGGCGTATTATTTGTCTTTTTCTAAGTTTGCTTTTGGTCCCCCATAACCAAACAAATTCACTATTGAGTGAGGATTAGTCTCGGGAGTAATATTCCCATATTGCCCCTGAGACCAAAATCAGCCGTCAACAGTTGGCGCCGTCTGTGGGGACTCAACAAAAAGCAGCTCGTGTGGTAAGACAATGGCAGAAGGTGGAAATCGCCAGTCATCAGGGAGTTCAACAGCAGAATGGATGGAGAAAATGGAGGAAAATATGATGAAAGATAGGGAGGAAAATCAAATCCTTCTGAAATCCATGATGAACAAACTGGAGAGGAGAAGAGAAGAATAATGAGAAACTTGAAGCCGAAATCAGTCGGAGGAGAGGCGAAATAGCGGAAGGAAAAAGGGTCGCAGATGTGAGTGATGACGATGAACCGATGAGGAAGGGTCCCTACGGATTGAGGTCCGTAGTGGTAGAAAAAGATTTACAAACAGAGGATACGTGGGAAGAAGAAGATGGGAGACAGTCGCCAGATTCATCTTGTGATGGCTCTCGCGATACCAGAAGAGGAAACAGGAAGGATAGTGAAACTGGACAGGAAGTCTCAAGTCATGAGGAACGCCGCACCCGTGGTGACAGATGCGAAGAAGGCCGCGGGAGGCGGCATAGTGACACAGATGGCAGTATAAAGTCTTGGTTAAGAAAAGAAATGGCCAAGTGGGGAGTAAACCCCAAAACTGATACATCAGATGCTCGGGACGACGAGGTTGAATCTCTCTTCACAGAAGAAATAAGGTCGGCAAAATTCCCAAGACGTTTCAACATGCCATCCATGATGCCATTATCAGATCGACAACAGATCGGATGACCGGCCATTATCAGATCGACAACAGCATTCTCAGTTCAAAGGACTATTATGACCGACCTCATGAAGACCGACCAGATAGCGAGATATGCTCCAGAAGATGACACTCTATTCTTGCGGATAAGATAACAAGTTATCTTATTTTCATGGGGAAAACTGGTGAGTCAGAGTCCTAGTAGGATAAAGAAAGTAATGGTAGTTTTGATTAGGAATCCTTATGGGAAAAAGGAATAGTTTTGACTAGGAATCCTTATGGGAAAATGAAATTGTTTCAACTATGAAATTCTTGTACAAATAAGAATATGATTTCTACACTATTATAAATAGAATGGTAGAGTGTGCATAAGGGGAGGAGATAAAAAGTTGAGATCAAGATCATTATTGTGAGACTTGTAAACAAAAGAGAGAGCTGAAAAGCGTGTTTGAGTAATAAAAGTATCATCATTTTTGTGCCCGTGGACGTAGGTCGGACCAAGATCCACCGAACCACGTTAAATCTCTTTGTTGATTGGCGTATTATTTGTTTTTTGCTAAGTTTGCTTTTGGTCCACCATAACCAAACAAATTCACTATTGAGTGAGGATTAATCTCGGGAGTAATATTCTCATATTGCATTTGAGACCAAAATCAGCCGTCAACAAATATAAATATCAAATATTTATTTAAACAATTAATCTAATTTTATATTTCGATTTTATTAATCAAATTAATATTTCCGAAATATTATGAATGTCATAATCTTATTATTAAATCATATTTTAATTGAAAATATATTTTTCATATTAATTGGCAAAATATTCATTTAGTAACCTTTAATACAAATTATTGAATTTGTAACATAAATGATAACTATATTTGTGCGACCATCATAGGCTCATTATCGAGTAGCAGTGGGAAGATATTAACTATTTAATATTTCATTTTTATGATATCTCACATACTATATGTAAACACCTAGTAACATGTCATGACCTCTAGTCGATGAATGAAGTGAGACAACATATGAACCTCTATTAGAATAAACTTCGAGCATGTTATCTCATTCATTATGATATTTATGCTCCTTATCGATTATGAGATCATAGTTAGGTCAAATCTTTATTACTCGATATATTTCAAAATTCAATCTCGTGTATTTAATATCTCTAAGATACCAATTGTTTTGGCCAAAGAGTTGTATCCACAACTTTGAGTTTTCTTGAAACATCTATAACTTTAATTATCAAAGTTATCGGACCACTTATTTAAACACACATGGCTTCGTACATTAATAGTTCAATACCATCTAATATTTATTCAAATGACGTGACTACTCGAATGAGGATATACTAGTGAACCATTAGTACTATCGCACAAGTCACCATCTGATCTCAGGTTATATGATATAATGACCCTAATGTATTATTGCGAAGATCAATGATCTTAGATAATATTACCATGTGATTTTACGCTTACGTGGTCGTGTTCGATATTTCATTATACTAATAAAGATACATATTGTTTGTGTCCTTATGATATGAGACTCGTCATCCATTCTATTAACATCAAATATTAATATAAACGACACACAATGATATTGGTCAAGTTATATATGATTGTTATGTATAATAATCACATTTTACCAATAACTTAATTTGAGACTCGTATAAATATCATTGACTCTCATAATTATAAACATATTTTGAATTAATTATATTTATATGACATAATATATCGGGACATATACATAAAATATGGATGTAACGATGTGTATAAAATAAATTCATTTTGTTAATTAATAATAAAATATATTACAAAATATGACGCCTTAAACCACGACATCTACAACATGTTTTATGTCATACACTCTAATATCCATAAGTATGTTTTAATTAATAAAACCAATCAAATTGAATGGTGCAACAAAAGATTAGGGGAATTAATCACTCCAAGTGATTTTTATTTGCACAAGCTGGTCCGGACAAAATTGGTCAATTAATCAGCTTTGGCTAGCAATTTCAGACCTGCGCTATTCTTCGGGTCTGAACAAATTTTTTAATTTAAAATTATTTGTTTTAATAAAATAATAATGTTATATATTTTAAATATTTTAAATAAATAAAAATAAAATAAAATAAAATATTTATTATTATTTAAAATAATTACAATAATTTTTTTAATTCAAAATAGTATAGAGTAATTTAATTACCATATAAAATATGATATTATATTACATAAAATTTAATATAATTCAATATAATACAACATATCAGAAGCACCACAAGGTTCCAAATATTCAATTTCAAAATGTTGTTTCAGTGATAAATGCTTTAGGCTTTAATAATTTGTTTCCTTTCAAATTTAAAGTTCGAATTTCACTAAACTCCTGATGTAAGCTGGCTCGGATACTCGATTCTAAATATCCTTAGAAAGGAATTTTGATGGAGTGAAAGCGAAGTGTTCATACTCTCCTAATATGTTTGACATCATATGTATCTTGTATTGGAGGTAAGGTTTTTATTTTCAATAATATATATATTTTTAATTATCTTTCAAATAAAAAATATGTAGCAGTTTAATGAGATACCTGACTTTTGCACTCAAAATGGACGGCCAATTATGACCCACGTGACATGTACCATAATATTTAATGGTCATTGGTGGGCTACCATAGATATTTATATGAGTAGATTCAATGAATATATATATTGATCAATAATTTTCTCATTTTACTGTTATTAGTTAATTTTAAATTTAATTGATATATATATCAAAATGTTAATAAATCATATCATTCATAAATCCAATCCACACCAATTTTTCTAATAGATTATTGAAAATTATCCAAACAAAATTGTGGTAGATCGATGTAAGCTATACACAATTATCAAGGTAATAGTGATCAGTTAAATATTATGCCAATTTTATAAGTTTAGATTTATATTTTAAATTTCCGCCACTTCAGGACAATTAATTAATTTTTAAAGTCATTAGTGGATGTTGATATTAGTGGACACTTATTTTTTTAAGGTATTGTAGGGAGTCCGGCTTCTTATTATCAGCAAGATTTTATTCTTGAAAGAATTTTCTCACGTCGGTAATATGATCCGAACACATATCATTAAAGATATATGTATTCGTGTTTGGTTTTGTGGTGTAGGGTTCGAGATATCACCTTAAAAATATGTGTTCGAATCTAGAGATTTTACATGATCCGCTTAAAATTAGAATAAGTGGTTTGATGATGAGTTTCCAACTATTAAATATATATATGTGAATTACTGTATAAACAATAATAAATACATAATTAATTACGCAATCACACTAAAATATTAAAAAAAATAATAATAGGTTGACTAATAGTCCTGATCTTAGCCGTAGTCGATGGAATATGTGTGATGTTTTATGAATAAGACTCTTTAAAAGCTTAATTAAGTCAGTATTGATTCCATGATTAATTTATTGCATAATAAACGAATTTCAATGCGAGTTCTTTTAGAGTCGTTACAAAGGAAAGCTTTTTGTTTTGTTTTGTTTTGTTTTTTTAGGGAATCCCCTTCTCCACGACATGAATTTTCTTTTGATGCATTGAATGGAAATTGTTGGATTATGATTATTGGTTCACGTTTCGCACGTGTTTAACAAGCATATTTGTTGTTGTAGGTGGGATGTGAGTCGGGTTTTGTTGAGAAAAATATCACACATCGGTTGAGATACACAATTAAACTCAAAATATAAATATTGGGCAATTCTCAACTCTTAAGCTGGCTTTTGGGTTGAGTTAGGCCCATGAATTTCAACATGATATCATAGCCACATTCATGCACGGGTGGGCCCACAGTCTAGGGGTGGGCAAAAAAACCGACCGATCCGAACCAAACCGCAAACCGAACCAAACCGAACAGAATTTACGGTTTTTTTTCTAATGGTTCGGTTTGCGGTTCGGATTGGCTCACCCCAAACGGTTTACGGTTCGGTTCAGGAGCTAATCCGAACCGCACCTTTTAAACCGAACCGAACCGTTATAATTAAAAAAATTATATATTTTTATAAAAAAATTCGTATTTTTCTTATAATTTTATTATATGTTTTCTTTTTATTAGTATGTTAATACTTTTATTCTTAAATTTTTTGTTAATATATTTATTTGTTAATACTTTTATTCTTCAATTTATTTGTTAATACTTTTATTTTTAAATTTTTTTGTTTTATGATAGCATCATTATTCTTGAAAGTAAGATGTTGAATTTGTCTTTTAATTAGAATGATTGTAACATCATTATTCGAGGTAATTTTTAAAAAATACAATAATTAATTGTGCCTCATTTTTCAATCATTTATGGAGTGCATGTGTTCCCTGGAGTCGCAGCTTACACCCTAGCACTTCATACTATTTGTTTGATAGACTAGTTTTTTTTTTTTTGGTCTTCACTTAAGTGGATGGAAATTTGTTTTAAATATAATAATCCGTAAACCGCTGGTTTGAAAAATTTTCAATCCGAACCAATCCGTTATTTAATGGTTTGGTTTGAGAGGTAAAAAATCCGAACCGTAAAATATGATTTGGTTCGGTTTTTAGCAAAAACCGAACCAAACCGAACCGCGCCCACCCCTAGCCCACACTACCTGTCCACGCGACATGAACTAGGCAAAAGACCGGTTTGCACGTGAGGGGGAGTGTTGAGAAAAATATCACACATCGGCTGAGATAAATAATTAAACTCAAAATATAAACATTGGGCAATCCTCAACTCTCAAGCTGACTTTTGGGTTGAGTTAAACCTATGAATTTCAACATGTTTCTATCATTGTTTTTATAATCGGATCGGTGATATAAAAAACTCAATATGTCAATGATTCGGTCGGTTGAATAATTCTGGAAAAAAAAAATTGACATAATCGGTACGTCATAAATAATTTTATTTAATTAAAATTTATAAAAAAAAATATTAAATATTACTTTTTTATTTTGAAATTTTAAAAAAATTGAACTGGTCCAGTCCAATTCATTAATTTTGATTATTTGTTTACAAATTATTTTTATCCATTTATAAAACCAGAACCATCAGCCGATCCTGTCTGGTTTTGAAAACATGAGTTTTTATTCGCTGTACATACTGTGCTTGCAAGGAGCAAAGTTCCATTTTGAATCTTACCCTGCTATGTCGAGGTGACACGTGTGGGTGTAATTATACACGACAATTTATGTTTTTGGCTTTAATAATTTTATGCACCTGATTTTGTATTTATCATTTTTCTTACTCTTTGGACTCCCTCATTTACCAAAACACAAGCCTTTACGGTTTCAGTAATTCAAAAATTGAAATTATTTGAGGATTTGAAATCATAAAAATAAACTTTTAAATGTTAAAGTCTAAAAAAAGTATGTAAATACATGGTAATGTGTGAACACATAAAATAAACTTTTAAATGTTAAAGTCTAAAAACATATTTTAATTGCAATCGATTATGTCTCTCAAAATGGGTTAAAACAATGATCACAAAAATGTGATTAAATTTTGGAAATAAAATATTTTAAGTCGATTTGGAATTCCTCGGGCCATTATAAGTGATTGAGGTAAATATTTTTGTAACGGACCTTTTAAGTCCTTAATGAAAAAGTATGGAGTTACACATAAAGTTTTCACCTCCTATCACCCTCGAACAAATGGTCAAGTTGAACTAGCAATTAGGGAAATCAAAATTTTTTTGGAAAAAACGGTCAACCCAAATAGTAAAGATTGGTCTCTTCGACTGACTGATGTACTTTGGGCATACCGAACATCTTTCAAAACATCTTTGAGAATGTCTCCATATCGTCTAGTTTATGGAAAACATTGTCATTTGCATGTAGAACTTGAGCATAATGCATATTGGGCTATTAAAGTATTCAATTCAAACCTTGAAAATATCAGTCATGAACGTAAACTGCAATTAAATGAACTTGAAGAGTTAAGGAATGATTCATATGAGATAAGAATGCGAAAATTCTTAAAGCTAAAACTAAGGTATTTCATGATAGTCGAATTTCACGAAAAACATTTGAAATTGGTCAAACAAATTTCTTTATAATTCTTGTCGTCATTTATTTCCTAAAAATTTGAAATTCAAATGGAGTAGCCCATTTATTGTAAAAACACGTTTATTCATAGGAGGCAATTAACATTGAGAATTCTAGAGATTGTGATGTATTTAAAGTGAATGGACAGCGTGTGAAACCATTTTTGGAGTGTTCAAATTTTCATGAATCTTTTTTTCATTTCAAACCCAGTATATTGTGATTGATTGATTTTCTTTTCTTTTCTTTTCTATTTGTCTAATTTCTATTTTTCTTGAGTTTTGCACCATTTTTTGTCTTTTTACTTTTTGTCAGAATCTTACACATCGGTTAAACAGCGGATAACGGTATTCTGTGACTCTAAGTCGGTTCTTTCAGTTTTCTAAAATTACTGATACCCTATAATCAAAGCATGGAAGAAACTATCGCGAAACTCCACAATCATTTTCCTTCTCTCCCCCAAAATGCTCTGATAAAAATTTACAAAGCACGCACCGAAAGAATGAGGCTTCTTATGATTCATGGTATTCCTAGTGATATTCGTTGGGTAATTGAAGCAAGAGTTCGCTTAGCAGGTGAGTCATCTGACTCTTTAATCTCTTACATGTCTGGTTTAGGGAAAATCACCTATGCTAAAAAACGAAGAGCTAAACAATTAGGTGTTTGTTATAAATGTGCATGTTGGTCGTCAATACTCGTTGTCGTTCTTTAGGAATGGTGTCTGACAATAGCGAAGATAAAATTCAATTCATTAGAGATGACTTGAGTAAGGAGTCTTTAGATGATATATCATTGACTCTTGAGACGCATCCTAGTGGACATGTTCATCGAGTAATTCGCAATTTGCATACATAATTTAAAAAAGAAAGACAACAATACAGTCTCGGGAATCTGACTTTAAAATACCATGTTTGCCAATTTATAAGAAAATTGGATGAGAAGCATATCATCGACCCATAAAGGGCGTTCAAGCCGTTACTGGACGTAAAACTAGAGGAAGATGTGATCCACAATCACAATTAACAGTACATATTTTTCAATTTATTGCTTTGATTTCCTTTACTTTAAACTACTATTTTGATTTACTTTAAAAAACGAAGAGCTAAATAATTAGGTGTTTGTTATAAATGTACACGCTGGACATGCAATACTCGTTGTCGTTCTTTATGAATGGTGTCTGACAATCGCGAAGATAAAATTCAATTCATTATAGATGACTTGAGTAAGAAATCTTTAGATGATATATCATTGACTATTAAGATGCATCATAGTGGACATGTTCATCGAGTAATTCGCAATTTGCATATACAATTTCAAAAAGAATGACAACAATACAGTCTCGGGATCTGTCTTTAAAAGACAATGTTTGCCAATTTATAAGAAAATTAGATGAGAAGCATATCCTCGACCCATAGAGGGAGTTCAAGCTGTTACTGAACGTAAAACCAGAGGAAGATGTGAGCCACAATCACAATTAACAGTACATATTTTTCAATTTATTGCTTTGATTTCATTTACTTTAAACTACTGTTTTGATTTACTTTAATTTACTGTTTTGATTTCCTTTACTTTTGCCGACAATATCTAAACTTTTTGACTTTCACGATCTATTTTACTATTCATCTGACAATTGTCAATTTACAAGTACTAATGCTTTTCTTACTCACCATTTTTCAGGATCCATAAATACAGCTCGACATTTTTCTCTTCAACCCATCCAGATAAGAGAGAGAACAAAAATAGAAATAACTTCAAGAAGACGAGTCATTAATATTTGTGTGTTTTGTGAAACTAGCTCTGGAACTAAACCAGAATTTATTGAGGATGCAAAAGAATTAGGTAGAGTTATGGCAGAAAGAAACATGCACTTAGTATATGGCGGTGGCAATATTGAATTGATGAGATGTGTTTCAAAGGCCGTGCAAGAAGGTGGCAGTCAAGTTTTGGGGATCATTCCAAAATATTTGGCAGACGAAAACCTCATCGGAAAATCATATGGAGAATAATGCATTGTCTCAGGTATGTCTAAAAGACTTACTGAAATAATCAATCATGCTGACGCTTTTATTGCTTTACCAGGTGGGCTTGACACGTTGGAAGAAATATTCACAGTTGCGTCATGGGCGAACTTGAACATTCATCAAAAACCCATTGGACTACTTAATGTTGATGAATTTTTCGATTTTCTTTTTGTATTTCTTGAATATGCCAAAATAAATGGGTTTATTTCAAAATCAGTAAAAGATATCTTCCTAACTGCAAGAAAAAACAGATGCTTTAATTAACCAACTATTAGCTTATGAACCAAAAATCGACCCCATTATTTCCAAGTTGAACTGGTCTGGTAACGATCGTGGTAAGAAACGTAGAGTGTACTTGAATCCTAATCTGTATTTTTTTCCCTTTCTTTTATTTTAAAATAGTCGTAGATTCAATTGTCAATTCCACACTAATCATGTGGTGTCTTCTAAACTTTACTTCTTCTTTTTCAGACATTGGGGATAATGTCTTAAATTGGTTGGGGGATGGGATAATTGACTAGATAGTTTTTGTTTATTATGTTTCATTGCTGTGTTTTTCAAAAAAAAAAAAGTTTTCTTTTATGTTGTTTTTGCTTTGTTGTTATTTTATGTGTTAAAAAAAGTATTTTCTGTTGATTTTATTTTTTATTTTCCAAAAAAAAAAAAAAACTACACAAAAACTAACAACAAATTTTTGACTAACCAAGTGAAATTGTTGTTCAGAGGTGGCTGTGTAAGGAGTTTTCGCTCCTGATACGCATCTCAAAATAATTCGTAACAAGTTATTTTTGTTCATTTCTTTTTGAATCATTTAAATTTGTGAATTCTCCATATTATTGATTAAATTTGATCTTCATATGCTCATCTGACAGATATTATAAACATACACGGTAACATATAAACATTGATTGTAAGTGAAAATTTTGTAATATTCAGTTCTTTAGTTTGTTGGAGGTAGCACCTAAAGGTAGTGGAATTAATATTTTATTCAAAAAAAATCTAACCATACTCTTACTTAATAACCAGACATCTCGCCTTAGTAAGCAGTGATTGTTCGCGTAAACGGTAGAGCTTTAGTTTTTAAAAAAAAACATGTGAATAAGTTTGATTTTGTAGCCTCTTTAACTCGAGCAATTAAGTCCGTATGAGTGTTTTAACCATTAGTGCCCTAAGGCCAATTGATCTGAGAGTCACTGACCTAAAGCTCGTTACATAGGTTAAAGCGAAAGTTTAAAGAAATCATACACTTATTCTTTTTAACATCTGATATCTGAATAATTAAGTCTGTAGGGGTGTCTTAATACCTAGTGCCTAAAGTCAATTGGTTTGGGAGTCAATGGCCCAAAACTTATTACAATGATTGAAGATGTATTATTATTTTTTTTTAAACAAAAAAAATCTATTTTTGTATTTATAAGTAAACTTCCATTGCCAAAAATGTGTGAACTCTAATATAATTTTAGGACAAAAATATTACTATCTATTCAACACTACCTCTAAATATTGTGGACACAATGAATTAATTAACCTTATTTTATGTGTGTATGAAATAAGGGTAAAAAGTACATGAGAATTTACTTATTTGATTATTTAGAAAGAAATAAAACAATTCTTAACTTGGATAAAAAAATTTCTTTTAAGTTTTCGCTTAAATTCCCAGGGACTAGTAATAAGCTGGTTTGGGGTATGATGAGCATTAAAAAGTGTACACTTAATAAAAGAGAAACTAATCATTTTACACTTATGATTTTATTAATCCCATTAATTTATCATATTTGTTAAATAATAATTATATTTATGTTTTATTGTGATTTTTATTTATTGTGTATGTAAAATACTGATTCGGAAGCTCAACAAAAAAAATGGATATGAGATCTGAATTTCAGGACCCATAAAACCCAAAAAAACGTGATAGCTATATTCAAATCGGATTTGGAAAACATTCACCATGTTTATATTGGCGACAAAATGAGCTTATGATGTATTTACTCACACATGTATTTTATTATTATTATTATTATATCTATATTTATATAATATATATAATATATTTTGGAGGACTCATCAAAATTTTATATATAAAAATATTATATATATATTATACTGGTGGTCCCACCAAAATTTTATATATATAAAATATATATTATAATATATTAATATATTTTTTAATATTAAAAAAAATGTTGATGGCAACCAAATAAAAAAAATATATAAAAAAAAAAGAAGAAAGTGTGCTTGCAAACAAGAGAGGTGTCGATCACCTCTATAAATAGAGGTGTTCAACACCTTAGTTTATTTAGTGGATTTTTCATAATTTTCTTTGAAAAATTGTGGAATTCGAGCTCTTGTTTATTTTAATTTTTAAGCTTTCTTGTATTTTTTTTTCTTTCACTAATAAAATTTTGAGTGTTTTTCTTTAAATCATGAGTAGTTAATTTTACCATCATGAGTTAAATGGTGAAACTCTTAATATGAAAATATAGATTAATCTTATTTATATTATAATATATAAATTGTAATATAATGATTAATATTTAATTTAAATCAAGATTAATTATTGACAAACTTTTTTACCGCTTATATGACTTGTTTTATTTATTTGACATAATTGAGTACCTAATTGGACTTGTTATAGACAAATGTTATTACCGCATTTATGACTGATTTTGTTTGTTTTGACATAATTAATTAATGAAATATATGAATTGGATAATGATGACCATTTATATATTATAAAAAATATGATTTCTAAATTTGAAATATTAATAGTGGATCCTCTAATCCTAATATTTTATTTTATTGTTGCAGTTTAATTTAAAATTTTCAATCACTTCAAACAATTCACTCTTTTTATTTTCATTCAAATTATTATTTTATCTTATTAAATCTATTCTCTATGGATCGACGTTGGACTTACCAGGTTATTTTATTACTTCGACGCTCTTATACTTGGGAGTAAAAGAACCATTTTGACCCAATTAGATTAATCCAAAAGCACACAATGATTTTATTATAATTTCATAAATATCTCTACCATTAAATGATATCTTGGTTATTACAAAATATATAATAATAAGTGTATTTGGCTTGATTTTATTGGATTAAATCAAAGTGGTAGACAATAAACTAATCAATTGGTTAAACTTTTTCTAAATTTAATTGGATTAAATCAAATTGGTATACAATGAACTAATCAATTGGTTAAAGTCTGTATAGATTTAATTGGATTAAATCAAAGTGATAGATAAATGTGATTAGTCACACCTAATTATGTATATTTGGACAAATTGGATAAAGTCCACCTAAAAGTTAATGAGAATATTTATTAATTAAAAATTACATAAACTTCATTATAAAAAACTAGCTTAAGTTAATTTTAAGCAAGTAAACATAAAGACAAAACATAAGATAAATTAGCCATAATAAGTGCTTAGAGAATCTTTATAAATTATCTACAATTTTCAACAAGGAGAATAAAATTAGATATTTAGTTCAATCTTACTAAGTAAATTTGATCTTCTATAATAAGCTATGTTTTTGTATTTGATACATAACAATATAGCTTGAAGTTGAAATTAGACTAATAAATTTGTGTATGAATATTTTGGAAGTATAAACACAAGATACTTGTAATTGGGTCAACTATGTTCATGTTAGACATGAAACATGAAATTAGAGTTTAGACCTCTATATGAAAGCTTGGAGCCATGACTACCATTCTAGAATCACTTGATCACATTTGAATGACTTAGAATTGTTCATGAGTCACTTCATTGTGAGATTCTAATTTGGTTTGTGTTTTGAATTCAAAATTTACGCATGTACGTATTTATAATAAATTTATGTTTTTGTAAAAATATTTGATATTTTGAAAAAATATGACTTTGTTATATAAAATGTCTTGATGTTGGTTTTAATGTTAAAATTGAATTTTTAGTGTTTGAAAGTGTTTAGGCGAGGTTGAAACAGAATTGGGTTAAAAATACTGAAAAATAAATAAATAAATGAAAACAAACAAACAAATAAATAAATAAAACAGTGTGGCAGTGCGCACAACGCACAGTGCGTGTGAGCTCGCCAATGATATTTTTTTTCCGTTTTTGATTTTTTGGATTCTGATTCAACCCAGATTTTTTCCTATGTACTCGTAATGAAATATAATATTCCATTAAATTATTTAAAAATACACTCATGCTTGATATCCACGGGTTATACCCACTTACGTTGCTTGGGCGATCCGACCCAAAAGGTTCCACAACTGCCCAAAACAAGCAGAACGAGAGCTGAAAGATAAATAACAGACACATATAATGATGATAAATAAATATTTGTAATGAAAAATTATCTAAAAAATGTAATGAAATTACGTGAGTTTTGATTCATCTCCCCTTAAAATGATACGTTAAAAAATTTAACCTCAAGTTCTTTTATTTTATTTTTAATTTAATGTAATAAAAAATCAAATTAATAATTTCAAATCTCATTTTTTATTTTTTTAAAAAAATTAAAATTAAAATTTTAAATTAATTAAAAAAAATAAGAACCGTCCGATTTCGGCTCGATTTCACAAATGTAAAATCAGGAACCAAATAATTCAGTTTGGTTGGAAATCGAACCGAGGTGGCGGGATATAGTGTGATGAAATGTTTTAAACCGTTGATTTGGGGGGAAGCTGCAAAAAAATTCCGCGAATAGCGGATCCTTTGTTATTATTATTTTTTTATTTTTTTGGAAAGAGAATAGCAGATCTGAGTGGTGGATAATAAATGGAGGAGGAGTAGTGTAGGGACAGTTAAAATCAGTGGTGGAAACATTACCACGTGGAAGCCACATTATTTTAATCGAACGGTAGAGGGGAATTCCTGCCTCCGTACTCCTGTGAAATCACCTTACATCGACATGGACTTAAATGCCCGTATGCCCGTCGGATAATTTTATAAATTAATTTATATTTTCAATTTAATATTTATAAATTATAATATATTTTTAATTAATACTGTTGACGGCTGATTTTAGTCTCAGGGGCAGTAAGGGCTCTTCGCTCCCGGGATAATATTTCCGCAACTGTGAATTGTTTTTGTTATGGGAAACCAAAAGTAAATTTGGCAAAAGATAGATGAACACACCAATCAACAAATTGATTTAACGTGGTTCGGCGGATCAGATCCAACTTACATCCACGGGCACAAAACGGGTGTTATTCTATTATTGAAAAATACGTTGTTATTTGTTTACAGGTCTAAAAAATATTATTTTTTTTTCAAGTATGCTCTCCCCTCCCATTTATACTAGCAAATAGGCGGTTTCCCTTTCCCACAAGACTTCTTGGCCGAAACTACATTCGTCTCTATCTTTATCCTATTAGAACACTGACTTATGAACTTATCTCATGAAAGCAGGGTGATTTATCATCTCATCCCGTAATGATGACTTATCTTCTTGAACATATCTCGCCATCTGCGCGGTCTTTACGAGGCCAGTCACAATGGTCATCTGAACTGAGAATGCTGCTATCGATCTGATAATGCCCGGTCATCCGAGCTTAAGTGGTCGATTACCAATCATGAAGTGCTCGGCCCCTTACCGTTGGCTCATGAAACATCTAATGGTCGGGTCGGCACCTATGGTCTCGATTAAGAAGTGAGTTATCTTTTTACCCATGTTATGCTGCTTAAATAGCATAGTGCTTGAAAATATCATCAACAAATACTATCTAACATACGTTACATTAATATTATAACCTTTTATTTTTCTCCCTTTGGATCATGTTTTTTTTTTTTTTTTTAAAAATTATATATTTATTCAACTAACTAATATATTAAATTTTTTGAATAATGGTATAACGAAACTTTGTATGCTTAACACGAAGTTATGTAATAAATATTAATTGGTGATTAATTTAACTTCATCTTCCCATAGTTTTTAAAGTCATCGCAACCTCTCCTAAGGTAAATAGTAGGGGTGGGCGCGGTTCGGTTTGGTTCAGTTTTTGCTAAAAACCGAACCAAACCATATTTTACGGTTCGGATTTTTTACCTCTCAAACCAAACCATTAAATAACGGTTTGGTTCGGATTGAAAATTTTTTAAACCAGCGGTTTACGGATTGGTTCGGTTCGGTTTACGGATTATTATATTTAAAATAAATTTTCATCAACTTAATTGAATACAAAAAAAAAAAAAAAAAAACTAGTCTATCCAACAAATAGTATGAAGTGCTAGGGTGTAAGCTGTGACTTCAGGGTACACATGCACTCCATTAAGGATTGAAAAATGAGGCATAATTAATTCTTGTATTTTTTAAAAATTACCTTGAATAATGATGCTACTATCATTCTAATTAAGAAACAAATAAAACATCATACTTTCGAGAATAATGATGCTACCATAAACCAAAAAATTTAAGAATAAAAGTATTAACAAATAAATTGAAGAATAAAAGTATTAACAAATAATATATTAACAACAAATTTAAGAATAAAAATATTAATATACTAAAAGAAAATATAGAATAAAATTAAAAGAAAAATACAATTTTTTTTATTAATAAAAATATATAATTTTTTTTAATTATAACGGTTCAGTTCGGTTTAACAGGTGCGGTTCGGATTAGCTCCTGAACCGAACCGTAAACTGTTTGGGGTGGGCCAATCCGAACCGCAAACCGAACCGTTAGAAAAAAAAACCGTAAATTCGGTCCGGTTTGATTCGGTTTGCAGTTTGGTTTGGTTCGGTCGGTTTTTTTGCCCACCCCTAGTAAATAGTAATACGTACACATACTCTCAAATTAATGAGTATTGAACGATTACATATAGCCTAATAAAAATGACGATGGAGCGTTATATGAATTCAACCAAGGATTCAAAACCCATACTGGATCGGTCAATCGGATTGGTCGAATTAAGATCTAGTTCAAGGTCTAATACATGTGATCCTCAAAACCCGATCGACAATGAATTGGTAAAAGATTTACCGACCCGATCGGTTCAACCATTAATCCGATTCGGGTCCGACATGTTTTTTGTCCGGTTTTGTATATTTATATTTATATTTTTTTATTATTGATTTAGGTTTTTTATATTTTATAACAAATTATTAAATATAGTTAAAAGATTGACCCTAAATCGACTCAATTGAAACCCGATCAGACCTCTAACCCTTATTCCTCTTGCTAGATCAGATTAATGGATCAGTTGAGATTTTAAAGCACTCAATTCAACAATGTCAAAATTGTTCATCATAATATGACCAATATCATTGATTATATCGTGTCTATACAAATTAGTTTTTTAAAAAATTTATAAGCATTCAATTTGACCCGTTAAAATTATAATTTTATAACAAAATGTTCAATCCAAACTGTAAAATGTGAAGCCTTGTCATCCGTTGGATAAGGGACACGTGGCGCAATCCTTGCCGTTGTCCGAATACATTAAGTTGCTCACTATATAAAGGATGCTTAGGTTGAGTATTAGGAGAGAGTTTTCATTATTTGTATTCCCTTAATAATTGGCTAAGTGTTAAGCCTATTCCCTAGTCCAAGTTAGTGTAGTCTTCAATGGGAATTTGAGAGATTGTCACTTTTAGAGATTAGGGTTCTTTGTGAGATTTGGGGAAATACATTTTGTAAACGGATTCAAGATTCCGTGTGTAATCTTGAAATTGCTTAGTGCAGCGAGCTCCCTATTCCGGAGTTCAACGTGGATGTAGTCGGGAGTCTTTCCGGCGAAACACGGTAAAAATCGTGCATTCTTGATTGATTGATTGACGAATATTGCGACAAAAATTTAACAATTGGTATCAGAGCCCAAGATCAGTGGGCCGAAGAAAAATTGGTGATCAAGAAGCCCAAGATCGAGCTGCTTGGTTTGGGCGGCAAAAGGCAGAGGTTAATTGGAGGTGGGCCGTGAGAGGTTGATTGACAGCCCAAGACTCAGCCTGTGCGATTTTTGGCGGCAAAAGAAGCAAAAGCCAAAATCCCTAATTGGCCTCTGCAACAAAGATTGAAGACACTGCCAAAGATCCCTAATTTTCTCTTTTGTTTGGGTCACGAACTAGAACCCTAAAATCTATCAAATTGAAAAACATCACAGCTACGGCAACGAAGATCAAGTCTCTCTTGGTGGGCCTAACAAGAAACCCTAAAGATCGATCAATCTTGGCAGATCAAGATTCAGAAATTGAAGAACCAGATCCTTCAATCAGGCGGCAAAAGAGACGACGGCCAACAAAACGCAGGAGAGGAAGGCAAGAGGAAAAGCTTGTGATCAAGAACAAGGTCAGAGCAGCTTGTGACCAAGATCAAGATTAGAAAACAGAGACTGCCGATCAAGACTCTAAGAACAGAGCCATCGACAAAATCGCAACAAGAATTCGTCAAATTAGAGAACACAGCAAAAGGACCAAGATCAAAGAAATCCAAGGGACCAGCCGATCAAACACAAAACCTAAAATCACCGATCAAGGGGAAAAACTCAGAGACGGTGGGGGCAACAAAAACGAAGCTGCCAAAAGCACAAACAAGACTGCCAAAAACATAACAAAAACAAGAAAGCTTGAACAGAGCCCACACTGCCGATTGAAATCCCCTGAGTGCTGCCGATTGAAGCGCCGAGTTGCAATCCTTGACCTCTGCTTCTGATTAAGGCTCAGTTGTTTGGTTGATTAAGGCACTGTGTTGCCGATTATTGTGTGGGTGTTGCCACATTGAACGATTGTTGGGTTGCCTAATTGTGGTGTTCGGTGATTAGGTTTCGGTTTAAGGGTTGTGTTGCAGTTTGGGTGATTCGGATTCTGTGTGTTTGGTGAAGAGGCAGTGAATTGCCGTGCGTTCTGGGCGAAATTGGAGCGGTGAAATTGCCGATTGTGATTTAGGCAATTTGGTTGTGTATTGCCGAATTAAAATTAGGCAGGTTGGTGGTGTATCTTGCGGACTGTGTTAGGGCAAATTGGGTGTGATTTGCCTAAGGGTGTTTGGGGAGTAATTGCCGAGAGTGATTGCGGAATTTTCATCGGGTGATTACTGTAAAAGTAAATAGAAATGTCGACCATGAGACTCGACATCGGCATCTTTGACGGGAAAGGGGATTTCACTACTTGGAAGAAGAAAATGAAAGTCCTGCTTTCTCACCATAAGGTGGCTTTGGCACTGGAACCGGATCCAGAAAAGTGGCCAAAGATGGAAAAGGAAGCGAAGGAGGAAATCCTGGAAGAGGCTTACAACCTGATTTTCCTTCACCTTGGAGACTCAGTCATCAGAAAGGTTGACGGAATGGACACTGCCATTCAACTCTGGGGTAAACTCGAATCTCTTTATTCTGTTATTTCTGCACCAAATTTAGTGTTCTTAAAAGGAAATCTGTTTAATTACAAGATGGATTCTAGTAAGTCGATTGATGATAATTTGGATGAATTCACGAAAATGACTCAAATCCTTAAAGGAACTGACCAAGCCCTAGGAGATTCTAGCGAAGCTATGATACTTTTGAATGCATTACCTGAAGAATATAGTGTCGTTAAGAACTCTCTACAGTACACAGAGTTGTACCTAGGCTAGACTTGGTGATATCTGGTATAAGGGCTAGAGAGCTAGAACTTAGAACCAGTAGGAGAGGTGGAGCGAACTTATTCGTGAAAGGCAAAAATGAAAGGAAATATAATGATCCTAATAATCATCAGACTAGTAACCAAGAACCTAAAGGCAATAAAAAGAATAAACAGGATAAGAATAAAGATAGTGACAAGAAGTGTTACTATTGTGGGAAGATGGGACACCTGAAAAAGAATTGTTATAAGTTCCTGAGGGAACAAGAAGATGAAGGCAGCGCCACTGTGGCTGCCGAAAAGGAGTCGATGTGCCTATCTGAGGCATTGACTGTGTGTAGGAATCACATTAGCAGAGAATGGATTCTGGACTCAGGGTGTTCCTTTCACATGAGTCCGTATAGGGACTGGTTTGTCAACTTTAGAAATTCTGACCAAGGGGCAGTGTACATGGGTAATGACAATACTTGTAGGATACAGGGAGTTGGGGACATGACACTTAAACTTCATGATGGTAAAGTTAGGATTCTTACTGACGTTAGATATGTACCTGACTTGAAACGGAACCTGATATCACTAGGAACACTAGATGAATTAGGTTTCACATATAAAGCACATAAAGGACACATGCACATATCTAATGGTAATAAACTGATCCTAACTGGTATAAAAGAAATGGATTGTATGTTCTAAATGGCCAACATGTATTCTCGGATAAACCCATTTCTGCTTTAACTTCTAATGTTGATATGACTAATATATGGCACTTGAGACTTGGCCATATAGGCCAGAAAGGTATGCAGGTACTCAGCAAGCAGGGACAATTTGGAAAGGACCAGTTGAAGCCACTTGAGTTTTGTGAGATCTGTGTGTTGGGCAAACAGCACAGACAGAGCTTCCCAACTGGAATTCATTTGTCAAAGGCGAATCTGGAGTATCTACATTGTGATTTGTGGGGACCAGCAAAGGTCCAGACACATGGGGGTAAGAGATATTTCCTCTCTATTGTTGATGACTACAGTAGGAAGGTATGGACATTCTTACTAAAATCAAAGGATGAAACTTTGACTAAATTTAAAGAATGGAAAGTATTGGTAGAAAATCAAACTAGTAACAAAGTAAAAGTCTTGAGAACTGATAATGGCTTAGAATTTTGTAATACTGAGTTTGACCAATACTGTACTAGTGAGGGTATCCTAAGACATAGGACTGTTAGAAACACCCCTCAACAGAATGGAGTTGCGGAAAGAATGAATAGAACCTTATTAGAAAAGATCAGATGTCTTTTATTTTCTTCCGAACTTCCGAGGGCCTTTTGGGGTGAAGCCCTCAATACTGCTACTCATTTGATTAACCTTAGCCATAATTTCAGTTCAGTTTAAGACACCAGAGGAAATCTGGTCTGGTAGAGCTCATAAGCTTGCACACCTGAGAGTATTTGGCTGTGAAGCCTATGCTCACCAGTCCGTAGGTAAACTTGAACCGAGGTCAATCAAGTGTGTTTTCCTAGGATATCAAGAAGGGACAAAAGGGTATAGGTTATGGGAAAGGGAATCACCTGGAGTCAAAGTCATAGTTAGTCGAGATGTTATATTCAATGAAATTTGTTTTCCTTGTAAATCTACTAACAACAATGCAGGTGCCTTAGAAAAGGATCTAGCAGATTTTGATTTTGCAGGTGGAGCTCAGATGCAGGTGGAGCCAGGGACATCAAGGACCGCTGAGCAAGTTGGTGACATGTCAGGCACGGAGACATCTGAGGACACCCAGCCCAGGAGATATAACCCGGAGGAAAACAGAAATGAAGTAGCAGACATACAAGAACACATTGAAGTGGACACAGTAGATCAAGTGGATCTAACTGAGCAGCATGATGTAACACCACAAGACACATTGGCCAACTACCAGCTAGCAAGAGACAGAAGTAGGAGGCAGGTAAGGCCTCCTACCAGGTATGATTACTCAACTAATGATTTGTATTTCTGTGCATTAATAGCAAGTCATGAAATTAATGGGATTGAGTATGCTAGCTTAGGAGTGGCATTAAAGTCTGCCCATAAACTTGAATGGGAAGCGGCTATAGGAGAGAATATGTCTTCTCTTAGTAATAGGTCTGAGATGGTTAAAATGGAAAATGTTCATTATGCAAATGCTATTGGTTATGTGATGTATGCCATGATTAGTTTTAGACCTGACTTGTCATATGCTGTATCTTTATTAAGTAGGTTTATGTCTAATCCAAGTGGAGCACACTGGAGTGCTTTACAATGGTTGTTAAGATACTTGAATACTACTATTGATTATGGCTTATGTGTTAACAAATCTAACGCTTTAGATTTGGTAGAGTATGTTGATTCTGATTTTGCAGGTGACAGGGTCTCAAGAAAGTCAACTACCGAAGCAGAGTATATAGCCATAACTGATGTGTTCAAAGAAGCAATTTGGCTTCAGGGTATCTTAACCGAAATACAACAGCTGCAGGGTAAGACAGTTGTGTATTCAGACAGTCAGAGTGCAATACATCTGAGCAAGAATCCAGTACATCATGAGAGAACCAAACATGTGGATGTGAAGTATCATTTCGTGAGGGAAGTCATCACAAATGGTAAGGTTGAGATTGAGAAAGTTCCAACAGAAGATAACCCATCGGACATGGGGACAAAGATTGTGACTGCAACCAAACTCTTCCACTGCATGAAGCTGTTGCAGGTGGGGGTTGGCTGACCTTGCAGCCTACATGAGCGGTGATGTGAGTAGGTGAGTTTGCTGTGCTATTTTTGACCTTAGTGTGTCCTTGTATATGGTTAGGAGTGGTTAGTGTGTTTTGGCTTCAAGGTGGAGATTGTAAAATGTGAAGCCTTGTCATCCGTTGGATAAGGGACACGTGGCGCAATCCTTGCCGTTGTCCGAATACATTAAGTTGCTCACTATATAAAGGATGCTTAGGTTGAGTATTAGGAGAGAGTTTTCATTATTTGTATTCCCTTAATAATTGGCTAAGTGTTAAGCCTATTCCCTAGTCCAAGTTAGTGTAGTCTTCAATTGGGAATTTGAGAGATTGTCACTTTTAGAGATTAGGGTTCTTTGTGAGATTTGGGGAAATACATTTTGTAAACGGATTCAAGATTCCGTGTGTAATCTTGAAATTGCTTAGTGCAGCGAGCTCCCTATTCCGGAGTTCAACGTGGATGTAGTCGGGAGTCTTTCCGGCGAAACACGGTAAAAATCGTGCATTCTTGATTGATTGATTGACGAATATTGCGACAAAAATTTAACACAAACTAAATTAGTTTTATTACAAATTAATATTAGGTTCTACACATATATGATGAACTTAATATAATAAAATAATTTCATTTATACTTTTTAAATAAAGTGTTATTTATATTTTACTACTAAATATATAGAAAAATAATAATTGAGTACCATAAATTTTAAAATATTACATTTTACTATTAAACATATGACAAAATAATATTTTATTACTTTTCCATTAAAATATTAGTTGACTGTTAGTTGATATTTACCTTTTAACGGTCAGCTAACAAACAAGTAGTAAAACGTTATATTTTATATAACTTTAATAGTAAAATATTATTTTTCCATAAATTATTAAAATATAATATTTCAAAATTCACATTATTTAATTATTGTTTTATTATAAATTTAATAGTAAATATAAATAACCTTTAAATAAATGACGTAATATTTAAACCATCGACTTTGGATTTAATTTATTAATTGTATTTAAATAATTTGATATCATCTTTTATTAAAATATCATGACTATCTTTAGTAAATAAATACTCTTCCTCAAATTCGGATGATAAGGGGCCGAATATGATATGTATATGTTAATATCCGTACTCAATTTATTTAATCAACGAGTCTAATAAAACTTTATATGTACCCGAATCTAATATATCGAGCTTTCGCAGCTGCCGTACGAGTTTTCGTTGACACAAAAATTTTGCTTCTATTAAAACATATATACCAATATATATACTTAATCAATCTAATTAACGAATATAAAAAATTATCTCAATACCTACCCTAACTTATTATGATATCATAACTATTTTAAGTGATTTTATTCTCTATTGTTAGAGATGAAAGAGAAAATGTTCACTTCCAACATAAAAGGACAATCCGGTCATTTCTCAAATTTATGACAGATCTATTCACCGACAAATGAGAGGTCGGCAATTGTCGGCCGGTGAACCGGGGAGACATTAGCGGCGAAAATTCTAAATCTTCAAATTCAAAAAATTAACTTAGTCCAAATAATAATAATACTAATAATTAATCCATTAATTAAATTAATCTTAAAAAAAAAAAAAAACACTCCCACTCCCTATTTATTTATTTCTTACTTTAAAAAATAAGCTATTTCCATTATTCCTATCCATTTACCTCTTCTTATATAACAAAAATTTATCCCTTTAAACCTTCTAAATTTGAAATATAAAACCTAACTTTTAATTCAGGGATCGTAGTAACCCTAAGCTCTGGTTCCTCATTTTTATTTTTATTTTTTTTTGTAAATGCTTTTTTATGATGCCTCCTTGGCATATCCCGATTTTGCCGGTAGGTTTTGGCTCCAAACCTCAGTTTTTTTTTTCAACTTAAAAATAAATAATTTCCATCGACATTTCGTTTGTTTTTGATATATTTTTAGTTCTTACGTTGGCAATTCGCGTTGGCAAAGGCTTAAAATTTGTTTGTATCGTTGCCTATAAGTTCGTTGAGTTGCGTTTGATTCTGTTTTTGTGAGTGTCGATAAGCTGATAGAGATTTTTGTGTCTTGTATCGGTTAAGATCTCATCCCAGAAGGTCATTTTCGAAAAATCAAAATTTTTTTTTCCTTATTTTGTGAGTTTCCTATTTATTTTATTTTAATCATTTTCCGAATCTCGAATATTTGCTGCTTGATGAAATGTCTAAATCAGATTTTATGTTTTTGTTTTAGCATAGTTCTTAATTTTGTTGTTTCTTGTCAAAGTTAGTATCATTATTCAAAATTATTTTATTTTTTATTATTTCCAAATTCCAGATCAACTTTGATTATGAGAATGGTGTAATGAAAAAGCAATTTTAGTTTCTCTTTTTTATTTTATATTATATTGTAATTGTAATTCCGTGTTTGGTTGCCAAGAAAATTGGAAATTGGATATATAGAATACCAATTAAACAAGTCTAAATCAATTAATTGGAGAAGCTTTAAAATAATTGAAAATTGAGCAAAATGTTTATAGGCGAATGGATATATTGGCTTGATATATATATATATATATATATATATATATATATATATATATTTTTTAATTGCAAAAAATGAAGAAACTTTGTTTGTCTGGTCAATAATGGGCCTGCTTGAGATATTCAAAACATTTTCCTTTATTATTTGCTGATTATGGTTTTTTTTTTTCCTTTCTCGACATCATTTCAGGCGCTATAGATTTGCATTTTGGTTTTCCACAGTGTAGGGGATTATGGATATTGCTGAGGTTGAAGAAAATCTGTTTGCGGCTAGTGATGCCAAGGTATGAATGGTTAATACCAATTGATTGAATTTTGAATGGTGGGTTTTGGAAATTTTGTTTAATTTTTCTACTAGGTATAGGATATATTATTGTTTACCTAATTAATTATTGTGGGTGTGTGTGCATATTTACATTTAATTTCTAACGACATGCGGGCTTTTTATTTGCATGTTTGGTTGCTTAATGTGTTAAATGCATTATGTATGCCCAATCAGAACAACAAATGTTTTAACTATCCTTGAGAAAGGCTTTCTAGATTTTTATGCTAATGTGATTGAAGATTTTGTAAACATATTGCGATAGATAGTTGCATTTATCAAATTGGTCTTCCAAATATTCAAATTTGACGTTTACAATACATTTGTTTGTATTCTAAAGAAAACATCAGCTCTTCATTTTCATAGGTTACTTTACTGAATACGAATTCTAATGCAGTTACATGGAGACATGTGCAAGAAGCTCTCTGCAATTTACTGCAAAATATTGTCAATTTTCCCTTCGTTGGAAGCTTCACGGCCTAGGAGCAAATCTGGCATTCAGGCATTATGTTCATTGCACATAGCACTTGAGAAGGCTAAGAATATTCTTCATCACTGCTCAGAATGTAGTAAACTTTACTTGGTATGAATATTTTGTTATAATATTTAATTTTTAGTGTAGAGGATCTCAATTCTTAGGACAAATTTTTTTCTATTGTATTGATGTCTGGAGAAGTTTGAGGATCATGGAGGCAATGTAATAATGGTGCCATTTTTACCCTGTAGGCTATAACTGGGGATTCTGTGCTTTTAAAATTTGAGAAAGCACGCAGTGCTCTTGTCGAGAGTCTTAGGCGTGTTGAAGATATTGTTCCACAATCTATGGGATGTCAGGTAAAAAAATTTCCTGTTCGATTTTGTGCAACCTTGAAGGATCCTTAAAAATGTGAAATGAATCGTTGAAAGTTTGGCGTGTGGAATTGTTTTCTAAGTTCGTCCAAGATGATTGGTGTTGCTTTTGTGCTGGGTGATATTCTTCTATTTGATATTATAGTTTCTCATGAATTTTTAACCAAGTGCTAAACTCGCTTTTCTTGATTGTAATGTTTAGTGTTTTTAATTGCTTCTATTTTTGTCTCCATTACTCGCAAGTATCCCTAACTCCTTTTTTATCGAACCACTTTCAGATTTTGGAGATCATAAATGACCTTGAGAAAATTGCTTTTTCACTTGATCCTTCTGAGAAACAAGTTGGCGATAATATAATTGTATTACTCCAGCAGGGTAGAAAATTTAATGACTCTAATGACACTAATGAGCTCGAATTGTTTCACCAGGCTGCTACTAGACTTAGTATATCTTCCTCTAGAGCAGCTCTTACTGAGAGAAGGGCTCTCAAAAAACTTATTGAAAGAGCTCGTGTGGAGGAAGATAAACGGAAAGAATCAATTGTGGCCTATCTTTTGCACCTCATGAGAAAATACTCCAAGTTATTTAGAAGTGAGATGATAGACGACAATGATTCACAAGGTTCAACTCCTTGCTCACCAACTGTTCAAGGTTCTTTTGAGGATGGGGGGCACTATGGCAATGAGCATGCCTTTGACCGCCAGCTTTCAAAACTTAGTTCTTTCAACTTTAGGCCAAACAATAGGAGATCAGGGCAGATGCCCCTTCCACCAGAGGAATTGAGGTGTCCGATATCATTGCAGCTTATGTATGATCCAGTCATAATTGCTTCTGGACAAACATATGAAAGGATCTGTATTGAAAAATGGTTCAGTGATGGGCACACTACCTGCCCAAAAACTCAGCAGAAGCTGCCTCATCTTTGTTTGACACCAAATTACTGTGTTAAGGGTCTCATTGCTAGCTGGTGCGAACAGAATGGAGTTTCTGTTCCTGATGGTCCCCCGGATTCTCTTGACCTTAACTATTGGAGGCTGGCTTTGTCCGAGGAGTCCACTAATTCAAAATCAAATGAAATTGTCCGCTCTTGCAAATTGAAGGATGTGAAGGTTGTTCCTTTGGAGGAGAGTGGTACAATTGAGCAATCAGAATACAATGAATTTGAAAATATTTGTGCACAGGAGGGTGAGTCCGAGTCCAATGTGTTTGAAAGATATCAGGATTTCCTGAATGTCCTGACTGAAGGGGAAGAATTCAGGCAAAAATGCAATGTTGTGGAAAAATTAAGGCTCTTGCTGAAGGATGATGAAGAGGCCCGTGTTTTCATGGGGGCAAATGGATTTGTTGAAGCGTTGTTGAGGTTCCTACAATCAGCTGTGCATGAAAGGAATTCATATGCTCAAGATATTGGAGCTATGGCTCTATTTAACCTTGCTGTCAACAATAACAGGTTTGTGCTCTTGTTTAATTGTTTTCTAAAAGCATCACATAGTTTTGTTAGTTTATGTATTAGTATTGGTTGTGATGGTATTTTGACAAGAGTAATGCTAGAGCCACAAACTCCTTGTGCTAACTATTCTGTACAAACTGTTGTGCTCATACTGGTATTGGTTGAATGTAATCAATTAATCAAAACATATTAACTTGCATCATTTTTTCAAGGAATTAAATTGGCCATATCCATGCTAAAAAAAAGTAATATTAGTTTCGGAAACTCCTTGTACAAACTAATGTGGCATGCCTAAATTGGTTGAATAAAAACACTACATGGTCCACATGATTTATCTTTATTATTTTGTACAAACTGATGGTTATGGGTTTGAACCATGGAAATTGCCTCTCTATGAAATACAATGGTAATATTGCGTACATTAGGATTTTTCCTAGACCCTGCTCATAATGGGAGCCTTGTGTACTATGTATGGCCTTTTTTTGGGTACAAACTGATGTGGCATACCGGTATTGGTTGAATTGAGGAAAAAAAATAATAAAAAGAAATTATGTGGATTGTGTGGTGTTTTTATTCAATCAATATTGGCATGCCTCATCAGTTTTTGCAAATTAGTTTGTAGTTGTACAAGGAATTTGCAGCACTAACATTACTCTTTAACATAGATGCGGCCAATTTAATAAATTGAACAATGATTCAAGTTACTTGCAGAAGAATCAACAAAATATTGGTAGTGTGGCGCCATTGTAGCATGCAGTGAAATAAAAATTCTTTTTACAGGATCTTTTGTTTCTGTTTATTCTTCATTTATTTGTGAACCATAGAGATGTTAATTTTTTGAAATTCATTTTTCTTTTATTTTTTGAAATTACAGAAACAAGGATTTGATGTTAGCTGCTGGAGTAATTCCATTGCTGGAGAAAATGATCTCTAACACCAACTCCCATGCGGCAGCGACAGCGCTGTATCTGAATCTCTCATGTCTTGAAGATGCCAAGCCTATCATTGGCTCAAGTCGGGCCGTCCCATTTTTAGTCCGGCTTTGTAAAGGCGAAACTGAACCCCAATGCAAGCTTGATGCCCTTCACGCTCTTTATAACCTGTGCACCATCCCCTCCAATATTCCGAACCTCCTTTCAGCTGGCATTATCAGCGGTCTACAATCTCTTGCGGTTCCTGGTGTCCACAAATGGACAGAAAAATCCTTGGCAGTTTTGTTAAATCTAGCTGCAAGTCCAGCAGGAAAAGAAGAAATGAACTCAACACCAGGTTTAGTTTCTGGGTTGGCAGCAGTGTTGGACACCGGTGAACTCATTGAGCAGGAGCAAGCTGTTTCATGCCTTTTAATTTTGTGTAATGGGAACGAGAAGTGTTGTCAAATGGTCCTACAAGAAGGGGTCATACCTGCACTCGTGTCTATTTCAATGAACGGGACTTCAAGAGGGAGAGATAAGGCACAGCGACTTCTGATGATGTTTCGGGAGCAGAGGCAACGGGATCATCCACCTGTTGATTTCAGACAACAGACTGATGATGATGATGATGATGATGATAGCGAGAGGCCAAAACCAACATTTACGCCCAGTCCCAACCCTGCTCCAGAATCAAATCCATTATGTAAATCTATATCGAGAAGAAAGATGGGGAAAGCTTTTCGCCTCCTGTGGAAGAGCAAGAGCTACTCAGTTTCCCAGTATTAAGAGGTAGTTACTGCCCTTGTAAATGTTCCTTTCTATATCTTTTTTTGTCCCGATCCCGCTGGCATAATTTATTTTTCGTTACTCATAGAGAAGGAGAGATGTACAGCTCTTGTAATCTTTGGATTTTGGTTTGGTATCCTCGCCTTCACCTTCTGGGTAGGAACACACATAGCATGTATTTCACACTTTGAATGCCCTACATTTTGTCTCTTGTACAAGTTGGTTTGTCTCTACTTGTGAAAGTTAATATAAAAACCATGACGTTCATCCGAAGGGAAATTATCATCCATCCATCCTTTAAACTAAAGTCTGAAAATATATTATGTTTTTTAATATATTTATTTGTCAATCTCAAGTTATGAAAATGAGATATTTTACACCAAATTTCTCAGGTTTTTTGGGGGTGTAAAATGTTATTTTCCATAACTAATTTTGGGTGTAAAATGTTTTATATTACTAAATTTTAAGTGTAAAATGTCTATTTTTCATAATTTAGGATGGTCAAGTGAAAATTTCAAGAACTTGATATATTTTTAGATTTTAATTTTTTTTTTTTTTGTGGACAGATGATAATTTTTCTATAATCTGAAAATGAAACTGGCAAATTTTTTTCCTGTGTTCATCTGAACCATCTGATCCCAAGTAACTTTTTCCCGTATTTTTTTAATGATTTTTGAAGAGAGGATCCCAAACTACTATTGATTTAAGAAGTGGGTGAAGTAATTTTGGTGGTGTTATTTTTAATTTTTCACACAAGGTAATGAGGGAGTAAAGCACAAATTCATTTTTATATTCCTATCTCTCCTACTATTTGAATCTGGATAGCAAATCAAATAAAATTATTTGAAAATTACTTGACCATGTCATTGGGCAATTCTGATGCTATTTGAATATGCCCATGTGCTCCATTTTATTATAAATTCAGATTATAGATAAAGGACCTGCATATAGTGCAGAACTAAGTTTTGTTACGAGTTTTTTTTTTTTTTTTTTTATAAATTTTGATCGATAATTATTAGATAAAATTTGTAAGTATTTGAATTTCCCTAAATGCACATCTTGATAGAAAATTAAGAGAGAACATATTTGCTTTTGATTGAAGAAATAGATGGAAAATTGTGTTGTGTTTCCTTTGCTTGCTTGGCTTATGGATATTTTTAAGTGGATGATTTCATTGAAAGCTGTTTGATGATAACAGTAACCAAGTCAAGACTCTTTTTCTTTCTTCACAAGCTTCCACAGTAAGCTGATTGATGTTTAGGAGATTCTATTTTGAATTACTGCAACTAATTATTGATTTTAGTACCAACCTGCTGAAGAAAAACAATGCATGGAAGAGTCAAAGCAATCCAAGATTCCAAGTTAATTCAATCGGGATGGTTCTAGGAATAGCTCATACAAGATAAGATAAAGAAGTCACAAAAATCTCTCTTTTTATCGATATGAGGTCACATACTTTAAAAACTCGTTTAAGATCTCAAAAATGCAGGATCACGCTGAAAGATATCTAGTACAGGTTAAAGCATTTGATTGTATTCTCTAAACTCCATAGCGACTAAACTTACACAATACTCAAATCCGAAACATTATCGACTAATGTAACAGACAGACACATGTATATAGGCAAACAGGAGAAGTTTATGCATTGTCTTTGCTTACAAAAATTTGTACTGATACCATGATGATTGAAGAATCATGCCCTTTTCTTTGCACCTTCCTTTACAATGTTTTAATCTCATTTGGTGTATGAAACAGAATGCTTAAGCCAATTTGGTTTCTTTGGTTCTTTTGGTGGTGTCATTAGCCATCCTGACTCGAACAATTCCAAAATTTGATCGCGATTACTTGTGCTGTCATCGCTTTTATTAGTACTCACCTCTCCTGCATTTCTGTCTTCATCCACAGCAACATCCTGTCTTTGAGTCTCTTCTTTGATTTTGCATTCATCTTCCTTTTCTTTGCTGCCACTAGTCTCTTGCATTCTGCATTCGTCGCCTTTTCCCTTCTCCAGAAGCACTTCCTTGTATGAACCCTTTACCGCTTCCTTATTAGCTATGACCATATCAACATTTCCGGTATCAGGTACAGATGATTGAGGCCTATTATTAGGAGGAGATGATTCTGATTCTGATTCTGATTCTGATGCCGCAGTTTTGCTTCCTGATTGTGATTCATTGTCGCACTCATTGCTATTTGTATCAACTCTAATCTCCTTCTCCTTCGCATGTCCAAATTCGCAATGCATCAACATAGAAATCCAATAATTTAGCCATGAAATGAACTGATTCACAGCCCAATCTAGCAATGAATATTGGTGAATAATCACAGGGAATTCCTTTATAACATCCTCAAACTTTCCCGGAAAAGTTTCTGTGATTTCGATGAGCCTGTCAGTCGCATTAAAGACATATTTCGAAGGTGGGAAAATGATCTCAACTCCGTTCTCAATGACTAGGATAAGATCATCCGCAAAGGAGAGGATCGCTAACAATTGATATTGCAGGGCATATACTAAAGGCCAGGCGAATTCGGTGAACCTCAAAATTTTTCTAATCAATGAACCTAATGGTCCGCTAAAATCCTGAGACCTTGTGTGAGCAATATGAGCAATTAACAATATTGCAACTCCACTTGTATGCAATGGGCGGCGTCTAGAACTCATTCTGAGGCTTACTGTTTTGAATGAATCCTGAGAAATTCAATCTAAATTTGTCAGAAAAATTCATAAACCATGTATTATCATCACCTTCAGATGTAACTTTAAACACATTTTATTTTTGTTGTTGATGCTGAGTGCCTCACACACACTAAACATAATTTTGATAAATCTTAGCTAATGACATTTTTGCTATAAACAAAACACTTAGAAATTGAAAAAGAATTTTTCTTATATAGCTTTTGGAGTAATGATTAAAACTCTTACCTTGAAAAAATTTGAAAATTATTGCAGAACTGAAAAATGAAAAAAAAAAAAAAGATGGGTAAAAAATTTTGTTCCTTTAATCTTTTTCCGTAAATAAAGAGAAGCCCATAAACTTGATTATTGGTGCTAATTAATAAATAAAAAGAAAGTACAACATAATACTATGTGCTCATCTAATTAGATTATGACAAGTGTACAAGCAAGAAGTGAGAGGAACATTGTAAGACACGTGGAGTGATTTGATTCGATTATATGGCTTTCAGGAAGAGAGGATACTCAACACCATACATGAAAATGGATTTTTCTTGCCACAACCGATAAAGGCGGGAAAATGAATGGCTGTTATAAATTTTAGCAGAAATTAGTTGGGTGTCCTCGCGACGAGGATTTTTTTTTTTTTAATATTAATTTTATTAGTATAAATTTTTTCTCTATTTTAAATAAACCATATATCTAAACATTTAAATTTCAGTAACATACATTTGTATTATAATTTTTATATTTAATTCGATACAAATTTTATATTCTTTAGAAAAAAATCAAGAAAAATAAAGTGACTAACACACATATTGAAATGAAATTTACTGAAATACTGAATATAAATATTTTATAACACACTCAAAATTCTACGTCAACTAAAATAAAATAGAGCCACCATATTTCTAACCAAACAACATTTTGTATATAGACAGAGAAAGATAAGTTCTCAACTGACACAAAGTTGACCTAAATTTCAGTCCAGAACCAAATGCTATGGAGAAATGAGAATCTATGAAAAGAATATTACTTCTACTGAGTACAGATATGTTGATGGTGTTTTCAGGCACTATAACATTTAGGACAGCGCGACGAGGAGAGAAGGGTAATTTCCTGACTGGTTGAGATCATCAGAACCGACCCGACCACAACATGTGAAGACCGACCACTTTGGTTCGTATGACCGAGCACTTTAAGGTCGGCGGGAACATTCTCAGCATAAAAGACTGTCATGACCGACCACATGAAAACCGACCAGACGGAGAGACGCGTTCAAAGATGACGACACTCAATTCCTACGGATAAGATAAGCAGATTATCCTACTTTCACCAGGAGATGAAGTCAGAATCCGAAAAGGAATAAGAAGAGAGAAGGGAGAATCGGACTAGGAATCCTTGCAAGGAGAAGAGATTAAGTTCAAATAGGATTTCTTATGCAAAAAGGAATCTGATTTCTGTATTATTATAAATAGGAGGGCATAGTCTATGTAAAGGGCATCATAAAAAAGAGATCAAGAAGCGAAGTGATCTGAATCTTCAAGCTCTGACTTGTAGAGATCCAAGAAGAGTGTTTGAGTAATAAAAGTACCATCCTTTCTGTGTCCGTGGACGTAGGTCGGATCCAAATCCACCGAACCACGTTAAATCCCCTTGTTGTTTGGTGTGTTTATCTGCTTTTCGCTAAATTTGCCTTTGGTTCCCCATAACCAAACAAATTCATTATTGAGGGAGGTTTTCTCGGGAGTGATATTCCAATATTACCCTGAGACCAAAATCAGCCGTCAACAGTTGGCGCCGTCTGTGGGGAACTCAACAAAAAGCAACTCGCGTAGTGAGACAATAGCGGAAGATGGAAGCCACCAACCATCAGGGAGTTCGGTTGCAGATTGGATGGAGAAGATTGAGGAGAACCTTAGGAAAGAAAGGGAGGAAAGCCAAACTCTGCTAAAAACCATAGTAGACCGGTTGGAAAGGATGGAAGGAGCACACAATGGAAAATTCGAGGCCGGGACTAGCCAACGAAGGAACGACATAGCAGAAGGAAAGAGGATTGTCGATATAAGTGAGGACGACAGACCCCGGAGGAGAGACCCTTACAGGGTAAGATCTGTAGTGGTCCAGGGAGATTCCCGGACCGAGGACACATGGGAGGAAGAGAGTGACAAATCGTCACCAGACCCCTCCTATGATAGCCTTCGCAACACCCGGCAAAAGAAGAAAGAATACGACGAAGAAGTACGAGAAGATACCGGCCACGAGAAGCACCTACCCCGGGATAACAGAAAGAAAGAAGACCGCAGGAGGCGGAATGGAACCAAAGATAGCAACATGAAATCTTGGTTACGGGAGGAGCTGATCAAATGGGGAGTACATCCCAATGCAAACAGAGGGGATGTCCAGGACGGCAAAGATGAATCTCCCCTCGCGGAAAAAATAAGGTCGGCAAGATTCCCAAAGCGATTCAGCATGCCGACCATGGCACCCTACAAAGGCCACTCTGACCCGAAAACACACATCGAAAGTTTTGTCTTGTTGATGGAAGTCCAGGGAGTAGTAGGAGGTGCCATCTGCAAAGTATTCCCCTAACCTTAAGTGGACCCGCCATCCTATGGTACAGAAGCTTAGCTCCGGGGAGCATCAGGGACTTCACACAACTTAAGAAGTCGTTCATTCGACACTTTAAGGGGCTTGCGTCCCCAAAAAGACGATTGGAGAATTAAGACTTATGAAGCAAGGAGAAGACGAACCTCTGAAGATATTTATTGAAAGATACCATAATATGGTACTCGAAGTCGGAGGGTATGAATCCCCCGAGGCCCTGGAAAGCTTGAAGGGATCCTTGAAAGTCGGAAGGCTATGAACCCATCTAAGGATCCAAGACACCCCGGACTACGCCACCGCTCTGGAGGTGGCCCGAAAATTCATTTTGTTGGAGAACGAGGAGAAAGTATCCCGAAAAGGGAACACTATCAGAGAAAGAACCGCAAGGGAGGGTGCCCCCGCCGAGCAGAAAGAGAATCCAGAAGACCACTCCCGAAACACAAAGAATTCAAGCCACTGCACCGGGACAATCAAGAGAGAAGGGCGCCGACCCAAGTAAACCATGTGGTCAGGGAAGATGCATACATTCCCCTAAAGAAACCATTAGGGCAAATTGTCATGGAGATCCAGGGGAAAAGCCTCTTAGTGGAACCCGACCAAAGGAGATTCCCCCCGGACAAAAGAAACCAAAGGGCTTATTGTGTACACCACAACGCCAAAGGACATGCAACAGACGGATGTAAAGATCTGCGAGAGCAAATGGAAGATCTAGCACGAAACGGGTATCTCAACAAATACATTGACCACGAGGTCATGACGGCCAGACAAAGAGCACGTTGTCGCCAAATCAATATCATCGCAGGAGGAAGAACACTGGCCGGGAACTCTAACCGGTCAAGGAAAGATTACAGTAGAACCCGAGGACCAGATGTTTTAGAAACAGAGCAGGGCGCAGGGCTACCGGGAGGCCGGTCGGTACCAATAATGTTCGCTGATGAGGATACCCGAGGAGTAAGTTTCCATCATGACGATGCATTGATAATCAAGGCAGTCATCAGCGGGTCGGAAGTAGACAGAATCCTAGTGGACCCCGGGAGCGCAGTTGATATAATTTCCAGAGAAGCACTGAACAACCTAGGGGTAGAATATGCAACCCTTACCGACGATAGCACTCCCTTATACGGTTTCGGAGGAGCAGCCGTTATCCCACTAGGAAGAATACAGTTGGCAATAACTGTCGGGACACATCCCCGGACCCGGACGATCATGACAGACTTCACTGTAGTAGACTGCATGAGCAGTTACCAGGCCATCGTCGGGAGACCCTTCATGATGAAAACGAAAGCCGTGATGTCCTGCTACCATATAAAATTGAAATTTCCCAATCGGGAAGGGATTGGAATTGTGTGCGGAAGCCAGAAAACAGCTCGCAGCTGCTTCGCAACTCTCTCACGAGAAACTCTATGCATCACAGAAGATGGTCGAAAACGACAAAAGAACCAGGGAGAAGAAAAAGAAGACAGAGGCCCAGGCGCCTGGCCAAACAAAAAGTGCTCGACTCACTACCGCTGAGGAAACCGAGGAGATAGAACTTTACGGAACAGGCCCAGGATTACAATATGGTCGGTCGGTATCGAACAAATACCCACCAATGAACCAAATATAAAGTTTTCTCTCGAAGTATCACACAGAATAAACTGTAAGGAGGACAATATATCCCCAAATATGAATAAAACATTTTTCATCCGCTTTCTTGAAACAAAATTGAAAGCCATATACAAAAACGGGGGGCATACTCGACGCCCACTACATAAAACAGTTAGGCGCCAAAACCGTTTCCATCAGCTCGGGGTCGGGCACGTCCCATCGAGTCAGCCCTTCGGACTGGGGACGTAACATTCCCCCAGGTCCAAGTGCCTTTCTCAGCTCGGGTTCAGGTATATCCCACCAAGTCAGCCCTTCGGACTGGGGACGTAATATTCCCCCAGGTCCAAGTGCCTTTTTCAGCTCGGGGTCGGGCACGTCCCACCGAGTCAGCCCTTCGGACTGGGGACGTAACATTCCCCCAGGTCCAAGTGCCTTTTTCAGCTCGGGGTCGGGTTACGTCCCACCGAGGCATGCTCCTTTGGACTGGGGAGGTAACATTCCCCCAGAGCCAAGTGTTTCATTCAGCTCGGGGTCCCCAGGGACATACTCGATGCATAGGATCCGTGAGAAGCATAGCACGGGGATGGATGATACCCCTGTGGCGATTGCCTGCTCCAGTGTTACCGAACACTCTCTGATCCTCACTTACCCGATGTAATGGATCCGTGGGAAAGCATAGCACGAGGGATGGTGATGCCCCCGTGACGATTGCTAGCTCCAGTGATGCCGGGCCTAAGGAGGAATGTGCCCTTAGTATCCCGGACACCCTTTGATCCATTCATCATCTCGGATCCGCGAGAGACGCAGCACGGGGATGCGTTGTGCCCCTGTAGCGTGTGCCTACTCCAGCGTGGTAAGGAGGAGCCCTCATATGATACACAGGCTCCCCAGTGAACCGACGTGTAGAGGATGTGCCCTTACCAATCAAACGCTCTGTTTGATCCGAATCCTGGTTCGCCGGGACGCTGAATTGAAAGATTCAGGATTGTGTTTTGGAGACCTCGGGCAGGACGCTGTTTTGAGGCATCCATGTTGTTATTCTTTTTTGAAAAAACGTTTTCAAGGGATATGTGCTAAGTCACCCCCGGTTTTTTGATTTTATTTCCCGATACTTGTTTTTTTTTTCGCCGGTCTGGCAGAGGGACGCCCATGCCGGATCAGGCATGACTTCAAAAGGTTGATTCACTTCCCTTCTATACAAGTCCCAAAAGTTATTCGGCTCGAGGCTGGATTCGTTCCGCCGAGGCCACTTGGATTACCTGGCTCGGGGCTGGATTCGTTCCGCCGAGGTCAATTGGTTCATTTCAACTCGGGGTCGGGTTACGTCCCACCGAGTCGGTTTCTTTGGACTGGGGAGGTAACATTCCCCCAGGTCCAAGTCTCTCACACAGCTCGGGGTCGGGTTACGTCCCACCGAGTCGGTTTCTTTGGACTGGGGAGGTAACATTCCCCCAGGTCCAAGTCTCTCACACAGCTCGGGGTCGGGTTACGTCCCACCGAGTCAGTTTCTTTGGACTGGGGAGGTAACATTCCCCCAGGTCCAAGTCTCTCACACTGCTCGGGGTCGGGTTACGTCCCACCGAGTCGGTTTCTTTGGACTGGGGAGGTAACATTCCCCCAGGTCCAAATCTTCCACACAGCTCGGGGTCGGGCTATGTCCCGCCGAATCGGTTTCTTCGGACTGGGGAGGTAATATTCCCCCAGGCCCGTCTCTCACTCAGCTCGGGGTTGGGCTGCGTCCCACCGGGTCAGCTCATTTGTTTTGGAAAAAGTCTCAGGGTATTCAGACAAACAGGAAACAAAAAAAAAAAGAAAAAAGAAAAGAGAGGAAAAGAGATAAGAAACATGCATTGATATATATATATATATATAAGTATATGTCAAAATACAAACTTTAATAAATCAAGTGTACACAGGGCCCCGGTCGGGTTACCCTTTCTCATACAGCCCGCGCAGGGGCAGGAATTTCTTCCTCGACTGGCTCAGAAGGCGGGAGGACTGGCTCGATCTCAGGAAGAGGAACGACTGCTTCATCCTCGGCGGCATGGGAGACCTCTGCTTCAAAGACGGGAGGAGGGATCTCAAGGCAGTCCTCGCCGGAGGCTGGAAAATCAGATCGTCCTTATTGGGAAGTTCCGGAAGCCAGGACGACCGAAATCGGGTCAGGATTCATAACCTCCTCGGCAGGGGGAGGGAGTCATTTCTGGAATTCCTCCTCGGAGATATCCCCCTTGCAATAGCTGATGGCCGCGTGAATAGGATCCATGTTCAGACCTGGCAGCACCATCGGTATCAGCTCGGCACAATCACCAACTCCCTCTAGGCGGATAGCCTCCTTCTCGGCCTCAAGGTCGGCCTCTCTTTCCTCAAGCTCGGTTTCCTTCCTCACAAGATCATCCCGAGCCCGCGCCATTTGCTCTTCATTGGCCTTCAACTTGGTTTCAGCACTGGCCACCTTGGCCTTCAAAACACCAATTTCAGATTGGGCGGTCTTCAAATCCTCCCGAGCGTTGTCAGCAAGCTTTCGCTCCAGCGCAGCCGCAGCCTTAAGAGCCTTGTTAACTTTGAAGTTCTCGATGGCAGTCGACTCAAGGTTTTGAATCACCCCCTCCCGGTCGGCCAGCTTGGTTTCCGTCTCTGTAAGACGATTCTGAAGTCTCTGGGCCTGACCGCCATCGGACAATAGGCTCAAAAGAAGGTCTTTGTTCTTCGCCATAAGGTAAGTGGCCTGCACAAAAACAAAGAAGGTCATGATACGATATGAAGAAAACCGAGAACCGAAGTCAGAAAAGAAAAAGAGAACAGAACTACCTTTGCCATCTGAGAGCTCATCTCGGTGATCACCGCCTCGGGCGAGATATCCTCATACCTCGAGACCTCCTCAGGAGGAATCACCTCGGCCAATTCATTGAAGGCCGACACTAAATGGGAAGTGGCCTCCCGGATGTTTTCCCCCAAGTCGTCCACCCCGAGGATCACAGAACCTCTCCGCTTCTTAGCGGAGCCCTCAGAAGATTTTCTCACCCGGCGAAAGTCTCTTTTCTTGACCGGGGCAGGATCCTCCTCCTCCTCTTGAGCCAGATCGGTCTCCTCTGACCCGAATTGACGCCTCCTTTTCCTCAAGGGCTTCGGCGGATTGGTGAGACGAGCAGACCCCGATGTTTGCGCACCAGGAGAAGAGAGACCTCGAGCAACTGGCTGGACATCTCCTTGAGACGCCCTCTCAGCCCAAACAGGGTCAGGCTGCGATCGGGAAGTTCCAGCATCAGCGCGGCCGGCTTTCTTCATGGTACCGGCCAACTTCTCAAGAAACTTTGGCCTTTTCGACATGCCTACAAAAAAAGGGGGAAGATCAGGACCCGAGCATATAACAAAGATATCAAACATGATAAAACAAACAGGGAAGATCATCAAAACAGCCATCAGACACCTACCTATCCGACCAGAGACTTCCGGAGGGACGGTCTGAATAAGGCCTGACTCAACAAAGGCCGCGTCATTGACCAGTTTCCTCCAGTGGGCAGCATACTCCCGAGCCCAACCTACCCGCCTCCGAACTTGACGAGAAACCTTTGGAGTATGGGTGAACACAATTTCGAGTCAAACCGCGAACCGCATCGAACCGAACCGCGCGGTTTGAAAAAATATTAAAAATGATTTTGAACCGCACCGAATCAAACCGCAAATTTCGGGTCGGTGTGCGGTTTTGACCCATGTCAACCGCGAACCGCCCAAACCGCATATTTTGACTCGAACCGCGACCCGAACCGCCTAAACCGCCGACCCGCGTACAAATTAAATATTATTTTATATTTTTCTTCTTCTTTAACTATGAAAATTAAGATATTTAATGATCATATAACAGTATGTAATGAATAAATGAAAATTATGTAATTTTTTCTTCAATTATAATGTGAAAACACACAAAATTTTCTTAAAAAAATTATAATCCAAACCGCCAACCCGAACCGCCCAAACCGCTAAACCGCCAACCCGAACCGCCGAGGTTTTCCTTATCAAATTTGCGGTTTCGTTTTCTAATTTCTCAAACCGCCAACCCGCACAGTTTAAAGTAAAAAACGAAAAAACCGCCCCGAACTGCACCGCGAACACCTCTACTTTGGAGCATCTCGCCAACAAGCTGGGAGGAACCAGAGAAGTCAGAGACCTAAGAAACTAAGAACGGGAATAAAGAAAGAAAAAAGGGGTGTTAAAACTCCTAACCTCCAGCCCTGAAGATGTCCGGAACCGAGACGTCCTCCTCAAACGATCTCAGGACCCGACCCCAATCCCCAGTAGCCCAGAACCAAAGATCTTTGAAGTTCTTGTTGGAGTCGGGGAGTTTCTGGACAATGTTGGACGAGCTATCGTAAGCAGAGAGGTAATACCAACCATAATGAGTCTTTGGGTTAGACTTCAAACGGTATAACCTCTTCACCTCTTCCAAGCAAGGTACACCTAAACCTGCCCGGTGCCAGACCACATATATGCCGGCCAGAATCCTCCAGCTATTCAAGCTCAATTGGCAAGGGGCAAGCTCCATCTCGGCCAGCATCCAAGCGAAATAACGTTGCATCGGCAGCCGCAGCCCACATTCGAAAAAGATAGGAAGAAGCGCCACCGAGCCCTCATCGGGCTGACTAGCACGATCCATCGGGCCTGGAACTTCAAGGGCTATATCTATCGGGATGTCGTATCATTGCCGCAACAGCGCAAGATCATCCTCAGTTATTTTGGAGGGACGATTCATATCCAGAGCCGACGACCCGAGTTCACCGGGCTCTGAATCCTTCCGAGGAACCCTCTGATGGTAGGAGTCTTGTTCAATCTCAGAAGGAGTTGGGGTAGTGTCAAGGTCTTCTACACTAGGTGCCCCAGAGCCCGAGGAGAGCTCTTCAGCAGGGGGAGTTGAGATCTTAACATGCTTTTCAGGGGAGGAACCGCTGGCAGACATCCCTAAACACCCAGAAAAACAGAGAGGAAAGGGAAACAGTCTACGGCTAAAAGAAACTACCCACGGTTTCCATGTTAAACTAAAGCAGGTGGTATCTAAAAGTGCCCTAAAGCAGAACCCAGCAAACCATAAATCTTTCCCTAGCAAAAACTCAGATTCAAAAAGCGCAAAAAAGGCAGAAGTCGTTCAGAGAACTTACTTGTTCTTCTCGGGAAAAACAGAAGGTTGTTCAGTGCGGGTGTGCCCGTTCCTTATGTTCACAGCACAGAGGAAGAAAAAGACCACGGTTGAACTTCGGAAGCACGAAGTTGGGCAAATCACAGAGATATTCGCAGAAAAGAAGAAGAAATTGCCGAAAAAGATTGAACAGTAAAAGCCCCGCCCTTTTATAGTCATGACAAAGACACTCGTGACCATTGGATCTAAGGAAGAGCCCGGATGAACGCCAAGTGTCGACTGCAAAAGGGGTCTCCCAAGTTCAAACAGACGGCTGAGATCAGCCCACCGTGAAGACGCCTCTGCACGGTCGATTCGTCCCCTTTTTTGGCGGGAACCCGGCGGATGTTTGACAAGTGGCAAAGTGAGAAGAAACCCTAAAGTTGATTTGACAGGCATTTAAATGGACGTGACTGGTTGCGTGTCTCGAGACGAAACGCTTAAAAAGAGGCAACAAAGCATTTCTCAACCCCGGACCGACCTCCAACAGAGCAAGTCAAGAAACACCTTCTTTGTATAGTTTCCGGCACCAACTTGCACGCTTGTTGGAACCGAGAACTAGGGGACAGATGTTGATGGTGTTTTCAGGCACTATAACATTTAGGACAGCGCGACGAGGACAAAAGGGTAATTTCCTGGCTGGTTGAGATCATCAGAACCGACCCGACCACAACATGTGAAGACCGACCACTTTGGTTCGTATGACCGAGCACTTTAAGGTCGGCGGGAACATTCTCAGCATAAAAGACTGTCATGATCGACCACATGAAAACCGACCAGACGGAGAGACGCGTTCAAAGATGACGACACTCAATTCCTACGGATAAGATAAGCAGATTATCCTACTTTCACCAGGAGATGAAGTCAGAATCCGAAAAGGAATAAGAAGAGAGAAAGGAGAATCGGACTAGGAATCCTTGCAAGGAGAAGAGATTAAGTTCAAATAGGATTTCTTATGCAAAAAGGAATCTGATTTCTGTATTATTATAAATAGGAGGGCATAGTCTATGTAAAGGGCATCATAAAAAAGAGATCAAGAAGCGAAGTGATCTGAATCTTCAAGCTCTGACTTGTAGAGATCCAAGAAAAGTGTTTGAGTAATAAAAGTACCATCCTTTCTGTGTCCGTGGACGTAGGTCGGATCCAAATCCACCGAACCACGTTAAATCCCCTTGTTGTTTGGTGTGTTTATCTGCTTTTCGCTAAATTTGCCTTTGGTTCCCCATAACCAAACAAATTCATTATTGAGGGAGGGTTTTCTCGGGAGTGATATTCCAATATTACCCTGAGACCAAAATCAGCCGTCAACAAGATATTTAAAAAATAAACAGTCAGGAAGCTGCTTTAATAAATTATTTGCTTTCTTATATCGCTCTGCGGCAGCTGGTACATTCTAAGCATTTTCCCTCACTCCAACTACGTGTAAGCTCCGAGACAATATTTTTTTCGAAACGTTGAAAATTTCGCTGTTTAATTATCTGATCCGTGCTTAAATGAAGTAGATAAAACCCCAATTATTACAGACTCTTATAAAGAAATATACTTCTTATACTCGAACCTAGGACCTACCATATTACGTAGATTCTAATTGTGAGGAAGAGAAATCTTCACCTTGATGTTTTACCCGCCTTGAAGAGCACTTCACCTATGACACTTGGCACCAAATTGACCAAATGAATTGTCAGACCTGAACAAATGCAAATCACAGATCCCACATACATCAGTAGGCCTGAAACGCGGTTCTGTTATGAATCCCGAACTGAATTGGGTTAGTATTGGAACCAACTAATCAACGGTTCGGTTCGGTGGTTTTAAATCGAATCGAAACCGTCGAAGAATCGGTTCGATTTCGATTTTTGAAAATTGAAAAATCAAACCGGAACCAATAATTGAACCGAACAGAACTCAAATCGTAAGAATCGAACTGACAAACCGAATCGCGGAGTCTCTCACTGTGGTTCTGCCCGCTCATGATATGTTCTTCTATTAAGATCTACATATCCCATAACAAATAAATGAAGCACAATATTGAAGAAAACCACCAAACCACTCTGTTGCCTTGAGATTCAGAGTTTCAGACAACTTAATATTGGATCATTTCAAACTTCATGCCTTCCAAATTCCAATCGCGTCCCAATGACTCAATGCTGTAATTGATAAAAATCAATTAAAGGCATGATTCAAATACCAAAAATAGAAACCAAAAATAAAATTAACAGCTGTTAAAAATGGCTCACTGTTGGAAGTCAATTAAAACGAATTAGGCTCGGAATCAATAAGAGCAACAACAATCTCTTCTTCACAAGACTCAGTCTACAGGCACATGAATAAATCATTTTTGCAAAGTTGGAACCTCAAACACCAAAAACCTTACAGTTGAAAGAACTAAAATCACATCATTTCAACAAACCGATAATATTTACTTCAATCCATCAAATGAGGGAAAATTCAAGCAAAAGGACTCAAACCCATCAAAAATCTAACGATACCCATATTTTTTTTTGTTTTGAAATCGTTGGAAACCCCACTGCTAAACCATCTATTTCGGGCTTAAACGGAGCAAGTAAAATCCTCGGTTGCTCAGGCTCTTACAAGAAACGCACTCTCTATATTTGAACTCAGGACATCCCTACACCACCGAGCCACGCCCCTTAGGAATTTAACAATACCCAATTGAACCAAAATGACAAAACCATAAAATGATTTTTTGAAAAATGAAAGGTTATACCTGTATTTAATTTAATAGAAATCTAATAGAAGAACTCAGAAATAGCTTCATACAATGGATTTATTGGAATTAAGGGGAGCAGATTAAGGAGGAGCTTGTATTACCATTAAATATCAAAATTAAAAAATAACTTCACACAACCTACCTAATAAAATACAGTGAACTTTTATAAATGAATCAGAGCTTCACAAAACTTCACTTGATTCAAAGAGCTAAGAGTTTTTCACGATATCGGCACAAATCCCAAGTAAATTAATAAAAAACCATATAAATTATTAAATTGTATTTAATAAATAAAAGATGTCTATGGATTAAATGTATTGGAAAAAAAAATTCAAGAAAACTAATTCAATATAGTGAATTTCCATATTTTAAGGACAGTATTCAAACTATCTTTGAAATAAAGAGGAGCTTAGAAGGTATTATTGAATTAAGGAGGATCTTAGTAAGGACTTAGAAATTTAGCTGATATTAATATATAGTGGATAAAACAGATTTTTAAAAGATTATACTTGCCACTTCTAGTTTAGATGAATACTGATTTTAAGTATTTGATTAACGAAAAAAAATTATAATTATTAATTTAGATTTTTTTTTTTTTAAAATTAAGTTTTGTAAAATTTTTAATTTTTAATTTTTATTCATCATCAAAATAAAAAAAAGTGACTGCAATAATTTTTTACAAGTATCGCCACACTTTTAGAACAGCAATACCAAAGAGAGTAAATATAAAATATTTAGGTTTTTTATGTAGAGAGGCTGATGGAGCTTTGGAGTTGGAAGTATTTTTTTTAAAGCTAAAAAACACTTCTCAAAAGACACATTCTTTTACTTATTTTATTTAATTCAATTAGATGAAATATAAAATGATTTTTTTTTTTTTTTTTGGGATTCAAATGATATTTAGAACAATATAAGGAAACAGTTTATAGTTCATTGATTTGAGTAATAAAAGTTCTTAAAAATGCTTTTGAAAGTAATGCTACACAATTTGTCGTTAATGTGCATGGTCCAGTGGTGTAGAATTTAGGGTCTGATCTGATTCGAATTCAGGAAGTGCGTTTCTTATAAAAGTTTGGGACAATCAGGGGTTTTACCTGCTGCGCTTAAACTCAGAACGGGTGGTTTGACGGTGGGGTTTCCAACGATTTGTCCAAAATTTAAAAAACCAGATACTGATAGCAGACCAATAAACTCAAAAGGCACTGATTTGAAAGAGAAAACACTTGAATTAAATCATAGCAGCATGTTTATTTATTTCACCAATAGCCTTTACATGAGCATTCACCATCCTTGAAATAGTGAAACACTGAAACCTATTCCTGTCCCTAACAATAATCTCTATATTAAAAACTTTAGATATCATCTTTGTTACAACATGACAATCCCAACAGACTCTGAGGTTCTTCACAATTCTAAGGGGGCACATCTTTCTACAAACTGATCAAACCAAAATCAATTGCGAGCTTTTTCACTATGTTTACGCAACGCAACTCATCATCTTCCTCGCGTTAGTTAGCAACATACCTCGATTTCACCATACCTAGGGTGGGTTTCATCCCCAGCAAAAAAAACTCAGAAACTTCCCCCATCAACCTCAATTACACTACAACCAGGAAGCTTCTGCACACCTTTAGCCTCCATTACAGAACAGATACAGGGGATGTTGGAAAGAACAAGAACTCGAGTCTTAAAGAATACGAAAGCAAGTATTGTCATTTCTCCAGGATCAGCAAATGCATTCATAATTCACATAGCTTAAAAACATTCGAAATACTAACAGAACCTCCAGATGTTTGAATCACCTATCCTTCCAATATCTGTCATTGTGACCAAGCATCTTACAGCCAAAGAAAAGCAGAACCATCCAAGAAATTAATGCAACAAAGAGCAAACATGCAATGGCATAATATAACCAGTTAATATATCCAAACATATTTCATGTTTGTTCTAACTAGTTATCCGAATCACACAAGCTCATGGTACTTTATTCTTGGGGGGGAATTTCCACTTGAGTAATGTTAGCAGAAAATATCCAAGACTCAACCTGATAAGAAAAACTTAAGCAAGTGGCCTCCAGCAACTCCCTCTCAGCACGCTCTTTGATTCTTCTATTAAGCTCAGGCCTAAAATGTCGTATGAGACCCTGCACAGGGCTGGCAGCAGCATCACTCAATGCACAGATTGTGTGCCCTTCGATCTGCTTGGTCACCTCTTGAAGCATATCAATCTTCTCCAATTTGCATTTCCAACCTTCATTCTTTCTATGTTCATCAAAAGCCATCCTATTCCCTCCTTGTATGAAGTGCACTGCCCGCAGCTTTCATGCTTGTACAAATATGAGAGCCTTACAATTGCATCCACATCAGTTGATTTTTCCAAGATTATCACAGCAGTCCCGTAGACCAATAAACTTAAAAGGCATTGATTTGAAAGAGAAAGCACTTGAATCAAATCATATCAGCATATTTATTTATTTCACCAATAGCCTTTACATGAGCATTCACCATCCTTGAAATGGTGAAACCTATTCCTATCCCTTACAATAATCTCTCTATTAAAAACTTTAGATATCATCTTTGTTACATCATGACAATCCCAACAGACTCTGAGGTTCTTCACAATTCTAATGGGCACATCTTCCTTCAAACTGATCAAACCAAAAGCAATTGCGACCTTTTCACTATGTTTACACAATGCATCCTCTTTCTCCTCTTCTTCAATATCAAACATAACGGGGTTAGTGTCGGCCACATACCCTGCCAATTTTAGCCTCCTAGAGATCTCTCCCAACATAACCTCGATTTCACCATACCTAGGGTGGGTTTCATCCCCAGCAAAAAACTCATGAACTTCCCCATCAACCTCCATTACACTACAACCAGGAAGCTTCTGCACACCTTTAGCCTTCATTACTCGCCGCACATTACAAACTCTATCCCAATTTTTGGATTCAGCATATATATTTGACAACAGCACATAGGCGCCATGATTCTTGGACTCGAGCTCCACTAACTTTCTTGATGCAAGCTCACCCATTTCCGTATTCTTATACATTCTACAAGCATTAAGCAAGGCTCCCCAAGCAGCAGCATGAGGTTTCATAGGCATATTACTAATGACATCCAAGGCCTCATCTAAGCGCCCAGCTCGACCATACAAATCAACCAAACAACCATAATGCTCAGTTTGAGGCTCCATCCCATACTCTCTTCTCATCGAATCAAACTGCCCACGACCTTCCTCAACTAATCCAACCACACTACAACCTCTTAAAACTGATACAAAAGTAACCTCATTGGGACAAACCCCCTCTTGTTTCATCAGTGAAAAAAGCTCAAGAGACTTCTCTCCAGCTCCATTCAGGGCTAACCCGCCTATTACACTCGTCCACGTATACACATTCCTTTCCTTCATAGCCCAAAAGACTTCCATGGCTTTACTCATATTGCCACATTTTGCATACATGTCAATAAGTGCAGTACCTAATGTAACCGTCATTTTAAGCCTATTTCTTTCTATATAAACATGAGCCCATCTCCCCTTATCAAGTGCCCCTAAATGAGTACAAGCAGATAAAACCGATACCATAGACACTTCATTAAGTCTAACACCTTCAATTTGCATCAAATGAAACAAGCGCAATGCCTCTCTTGACTCACCACATTGCGCATACCCCGCAAGCATGGCATTCCACGCGATGGGATCCCTCTCAGGCATCGCATCAAACTTCTTCCTCGCAAGATCAACATCACCACACTTTGCACAAGCACTTATTATGGTTGTATGACAAACCACATCTGGTTTAGGAATTTCATCGAACACTTTGTGACAATAAACCAAACAACCCAATTCAGCATACATAAAAATCAACCCACTTTGCACATGTGGGTCATTGTTAAACCCATGCCTTAGAACATTACCATGAAGTGACAGAGAAGTCTCGCGCGATAAAATCTGCGCACAAGCTCGAACAAGGAAATTAAAAGTGTAATTATCAGGTGACAGAAGGGTACTAGATTGTTGAATTTTGTTATAAAAATGAAAGCTTTTGTGCGGGGTTGGGCTTTTGGAGTAGACTCTGATCATGGTGTTTAAGGCGAAGAGAGTTGGGTTGTGGCATTGATCAAGGAGTTGAGTGGAATAATTGAGGTTGTTCGAGTTGTTTAAGGCGATTGTGGCAACAAATTGGCCGAAAATTTGAGAGTCATTGAGAGTTCCTTTAATGAGAAGTTGGGTGTGGATGTGTTTTAGTTCTTTGAGAGTTGTTGTTGAATCTACAAGAGAAATCAATGGATGCTTTGCTACACTTCTAATAGAGCTCATGATGATTGACAAATGACGATGAGGTATTTACCGCACAACTGAAACAAAATAGATTGCATAAGTGAGAAGACTTATACAACTGAGACATATCTGACAGGAATAAAAATTCTCAGAGATGCAAGTTATCATTCCATATCAATAAACAAGCTAAACATTTCCATTTTATGATCGCTCGATTATTGCAAACATAACTGCCACAATAATATCCATAAACCACAGGGCTTGTCGGAGCATGATGCCAAGATCAAATCTAATAACAAAAAAGAAGCAAAAATTTCATTTAAAATGGAAAAATCATTTTAGACACTATAAATGACATTCCTAATTTGAAGTTTTCGAACACAACACCCTCACTTGTTTAAATTTTATGATTTCGATACAATTAACTAGAAAATGCTGATATTTTTATAAGCTACAAAGCGGTGTTTGTTTGCCATTCATTTTGACTTTCATTAACCTTAAGTTAGCCAACCAGAAAAGAAACACATACACAACACACACTTAGATTGAGCATAAAACAAAAATGAGAAACTCTAGGTTACTTAAATCTGGGAACCAAATTAAAAGTACAGTGAAAATCAAAATTCCCTTTCATTAGCTATAATTTTCTTCATGTTTCTCGGCAATCAAACAGAAAAACAATAATAAAGCTACAAGAGAAGAGATCTAACTCTAACACCAATATAATGTTCACGAACATTCGGTATCCTATTATTTAAAAAATACTGATAACGAGAGTGGACTAAATGAAACCCTAAGACAGTAAAAGATATGATCTAAAGAAACAAACATGTAAGCTTAAATGAGATAAAATTAATGGTGTACCATAGCATGAAAGAAGAGTCGCCGATTTAGCTCTAGCTAATAATTGAAAAATGGAGAGAAGAATTAGGCTTATACATTATACTAAGAATTGAACCAGGCTGAATCCTATTAGAGACATAGTTACGATTACAATTGGATTTTAACCTAAAAATAATTATAGTGTATGTTTGATGATCCGAAAACAACGAAGCAGATCTTTTTATACCATCCACTCAAAAAGAATATTTTGAGTTATCAAATCAAAGTCAAAAAGTAAAATAACTCACAAACCAAGGAAATCTAATATCAAATGCACAAAAGTAAGTGTTGGATCAATTCTCTCAAACCAATAAATATTGAATGAAATTATAATAAATCATTATCCAGTCATTTTTTAAGGGAAAATGACACCTGGACCCCCAATTTTAGGGAAAGGGACATAAAACCCCTTAATGTTTCAAAAAAGAAATGCATGTCCTCATTCGTTAGTAAATTTTGTTATTTTGGATTGAAAAAAAAAATGTAATTTAGTATATTTATTATGTATTCTTACATGCCATTCTCATGTAAATGGACAATACTAATAATTTAATTGTTAAAACAAATAAAATTTGTTAAAAAAATAAGGGGTTGTATATCTTTTTTGAAACATTAGGAGGGTTTTATGTCCATTTCCCTAAAACATTGGGGGTCTAACAGTCATTTTCCTTTTTTTTTTTTTTTAATTACAAACATTTAGCTAGATATTTAACAAGTCTTGGCATATATCAATTTAACTAGTGAAACCAAAACATGATCACTTTAATGAAACAATGAGTGAACAACTACTTACAAGCAGTCTATGAAGCAAGAAGTACCATGTCCACGTTCATCTCCCCCATCTAACCTAACAATTTACACACAAGTCCAGATTGAAATCATCAGTATATATAAAAAAAAAAGTAGAAACAATTAATTCCGAGCATGAAAAAGAAAAATAGATTATATTTGCAATGTATAATTTTGAAAATGACACCAAGTCAAGATTTAATATATCTCTAACATTAGTTGACATACCTGCAACTGAATCAATCAAATAATAATAAAAATAAAATGGATAATATAGATAAGGAAATTCTACATCATCTAAAAAATAATCGTTTTTCAAAAATTAACTTCTCTACATGTTTTATTAAACAACAACAAAAATAAAAGGCAACGGAAGGAAAACAATTCAAGTAAATGACAGATTATTCCAAGTTTAAAATCGTATTTTCCTTTTAATTCCTCAGAAGCCAAACAGGGGAATCAAAAAAGTAATTCATATTTCTTGAATTCGATACTAAACATGCATTATTTTAACATTTAGCCTTCGATTTAAAAAAAGATTAATCACAAATTAAAATCCTAAAATAAAAATTGACAAATCGCTAATCACTTTAATCACATATCTAATAAAAAAAAAATGGAAGAATTTTTTTTAAAAAAAAAAAGTGATAAAAAAAACTTACCGAGCCAAAACAATTCGCCGGCAAATGCCGCATCGGGAAAGCCGAAAATACTTAATCTCACTTTTTCTTTTTTTCAAATAAATTAGACGCAGAGAGAGAAATTCTAGTGATGATAATACAAAATCTTAGAATTTTATTAAACAAATCGTCGACGTTCGATTATTTTCTAATCCAACGGCTCTGATTTTTTCCACCGATAAATTTCGACTTTCAACTTCAAGTTGACCTTTGGAGAATGTGCGTTGTGTCATCTAAAATTTAGTTACGCGGGACAAAAATATATGAGAAACTTTGGGGTGCACGTGTTTCTCACGTTTGCATTGGGCGAGTGATGGAGTGCGCATCTCGTTTTGTAAATAGAATTAAAAAAATTTGATCTTTGCCATTTATTGAACAAAATATAGGAAATGGAAATAAATATTCACTAAAATATTACGATCTATATCTTTTTTTTTTCTTTTTGTTTTGTGAAGACTTTGAAATTCAAAGTTTTTGAAGTTTGCTGCAACTTAGGCACATTTGGTTTTATTTTCCTATAAGGTTGATGAATATAATTGATTTTATTCATCCATAACATATCGAATGTTGCTGCCGCGCCATCTCCTGCCACAGTAGTCGGATCATGACACTGCCAAGAATTAGAACAAGTTGATGAACTCTAGAAAGTCATTCAAGGAATTTTAGGAAGAGCCACCTTCATTATAATTTATAACTAAGTTAACTTCTTATTTCAAATTCTTAGCCCTCTGCCTCAACTCTTCCCCTTCCTTATCTACCATTAGCCTTCTTACAGCTCTCTCTAACCACCCCTCTATCAAGCTCATCCTCCAAGCCTATTCCCCATATATGACTCAAATATAAAACCTCCTTATGTGGTGCGGACTTGATGTGGTAAAGATGAAATCCACACAATCGAGCACCGACATCAAACAAATCTTCGAACTTGTTCATTAATAAAAATGATAGTTCAATGCATGAGACTTCCCACACTGTGAGTTTTTGGGAAGATTCAATATGTATGCAGTCTTATCCTAATTTTTCTGCGAAACGGTTGTTTCCGCGACTCGAACTTATAACCTCCAAATCACAACGGACTGACGGAGTAATCTTACCGTTATACCAAGACTCATTAATACAATCGGAAAATAACAAATGCATAGCTTACATAATTAAAACACTACAAAAGCAAGGTTCGGAATGTCGTTCAGACTTGAGAGATAACAAGTATTGAAACTGAAACCATCATTTTCTTTAATTCCTATATTCAAACTCATTCATCTCAACTTTTTGCCAACATTCTTTTATAAGCCAAACAGATCCTAAACTAAGCCATGAGCCTAAGACACTTCCCTGCAGTTAAGTTTTAATTCAATATTGTTCAGTTTTTGAAAACCTTAAAAAAAAACTCCCCATAAACAATTCAAATTAGCAACATCACAGTTAAAGAGTTTTTGACTCTTGATTTGAAACTTTTCAAGATTCTAATAATGTCATTTCTTTCCCAATCTTCTCAACAACCAAACAGGCAATAATACTCACAAAGATCCAAATTGATGAATTGGATCAAATAAAAGAATTCACATATAAGATGGAAAACTAAACTCAAACCAATGCATAGAGATGAGTTCAAATAATGCAAACCTTAAAGAGTACAAAACATAACAAACCTTGCAACCCCAATAAGTCTAAAGCAGTGAGCTTTAGTTATTGAACTTGACAAACAGAACAAATCACATGATCCGTGGAGCATCCAAATGCCCAGCTCAGAAGCATGAATCCAATCCACCTCCAATTCCTAAGAAGATGTGCAAGAATAAATTCAAGCCCAAGGATATCAACCCAGGTGCGAGCAAAAGTGGATCCAAGTGTATCAAGCCTAGTAATAACATGAAGGGATCCAAGAATTACAAGAAGAGACCTCCATTCTCTTGAGAGTTTGTTGCTAGTAGAACGTGGCATTAGCTATTTTCTTATTTTTCTTATTTTTTTAGTTAGGTTCCGTGTCTTGGGAGACAAGTACATGATTAGTTTAATAGGATAAAGGCCATGATTGGGGGCTTTATCGGAATATCGGGTACAATTAGGTTTAGTTATTATTACTGTTGCAACGTGGGTTAGTTATTATTATTGTGTTGCAATGTGGGGTTATTATTGTAGGCACTGTATTTTTTGCATATAAGTCCCTATGATGAGTCTCATTTGGAGACACTACCTTTTAAGTCACGGAAGTCGCGAGAAACGGATATCGGAAGGGGAAATTCAGGATGAGTATGCTATCAGAGTCGTTTCACATGTTCACTGTTTTCGTTCGTGCTGCGTTCTTAAACACGTTCGAACGTCAGGCAGATTGCGGGCGTTCGTGTCGCGTTCGAATTGGCGTTCGAACGGTGTCGGTAATTCTGGTTTTGCTGCTAGCCTCACATTAAGCCCAATTCGCCCAAGCCTTGGCCCACACGCCCAAGCCCACTTAAAACACATATTTAACACATGGTGAAATCAAAACAAATCTAAAAATCACATACCAAATTAAAATAAACATTAAAATCAATCAAATATTTTAATTCCTTAATTAAGATATTCACCCACCAATTACACAAGATTCCTTCATAACTAAACAAAATCACATACTAAATTAAAAAGATGTCATGCCTAATTAAAATCAATTATAACAAATTAAAGATATTGACTTCCTAATCTAAACCAAATTTGTCCCCCCTCAATCTTTGACTTTCTTTGCTCAACACAAAATCAAATCCCTTCATTGTGAGACAAGGTGAAGCCCTAGCCATTCTCTATATAAACAACCCATAACCAAGACATGGCCCATAGCTCATACACATAAGATACACAACTCACACGAAAATCACAACACATATAGACACCCTAAGAAGTTCACGCATACTCAAGAAATAACACAAAAATTCTCTTGATCCCCTTTCTTAATCACTGAAAACCAGACCTCCGCTCAGCAAACTTGTATCACCGAAAAACAGCCCATACAGCAGTCCTAAAACACACATAAAACAGCCCCCGAACCACACTGTAACACCACCGAAAATCACGCCCAAAACAGTAGCCAAAACATCCCAAAAACAGTAACTAAAATACAGCAGCAAAACAGTAGCAACGGCAGCGAATCAGAGTCAAAAGCAGCAGCAAAAGACGGAGAACGACGACTCAAAACTGTAAGACAACGAACGAGAGCAGTGAACCAGTGAACCGGAAGAGTTGCGGAGCATCCACCCTTCCGACGATCGTGTACCGTACATCCGAGAGGTGATTTAAAAGGTTAGACCTGAGGGTACTTTTCTCATTAGTTTATATTCGTTTTTTTTATTGTTTATTGAATTCTATTCGCATGAGAGTCGTTTGTGGATGCATGTTGTGGCTTGAATGAAATGGAAAATGTGTCGCCTCTTGTGGTATATAGGATGGAAATCCGGACATAAATTTCATAGCCGATTCCGAATGGACGGTAATGTGATCTGTACTCGGGATACAACTCCATGTACCACTTGAGTAAACGACACATTCTTTTGTTTTATGCTGCTTTGATTTATTTATTTATTCTGCATGTTACTTTTGTATGTATGATACAATCGAGCGCATGGGCTTAGTAAGTCGGATTAAAGGTCCCATATTTGGAGGGGTTAAAATCCTTTACCACAATGCTTTGCCGCGCCGGTTGATGTGTGTTCGGTTGAATGTAAGATATGTTCAATCGGGCATACCAAGTTTGATATGATTGTCTTTATTTTTGTATGCATGATGTGATCGAGCGCATGAGCTTAGTAAGTGCGATGAAATGTCCTCTAATTGAAGAGGTTAAAATCCTTTACCATGATGCTTTACCGCGTCGATTAATGTATATTCGGTTGAATGTAAGATGTGTTCAATCGGGTATATGAAGTCTAAGGTTATTGTCTCTATTTTTATATGCATTGAGATAAGCGCATGAGCTTAGTAAGTGCGATGAAAGGTCCTCTAATTGGAGAGGTTAAAATCCTTCGCCACAATGCTTCGCCGCGCTTCGTATTTCGCTATTTCCCATTTTTATGTATGTATTGCGTCACATTTTGTGCATCAAGTCTGTTCCCGTTCGAACGCATTTTCGAACGCTATACGAACGCGAACCTTCTGTTTCCCGTTCGAACGCGTTTTACAAACGCTACTCGAACGCGCATGTATTTTGTTTCATCAGGTCTAGATCCGTTCGAACGCGTTATCAAACGCTATACGAACGCGAACCTTCTGTTTTACGTTCGAACGCGTTATCAAACACTATACGAACGCGAACCTTCTGTTTCCTGTTCGAACGCGTTTACGAACGCTACTCGAACGCGCATGCATTTTGTTTCATCAGGTCTGGATCCGTTCGAACGCGTTATCAAACGCTACACGAACGCGAACCTTCTGTTTACCGTTCGAACGCGTTTACGAACGCTACACGAACGCGCACACACTGAACTAAGTATGTCTCATCATATTTCGTGCACAAAACTGCCTTTTGGGTGATCTCCCTTGCATTATGTAGCCAACCACATTATTTGTATTCCTGCATTCACCCATTCGATGTGTTCTTGGGATGATATTCAAGCATGATTAGGTTGTTAGCATGTTATTTGGGTAATATGTTCATGAGGTAGTACTCAAGCATGATTAGGTTGTTCTTAGTTTTCCCTATCATATGATTGATAAATATTCATGAGATTGCCATGTGATGTTGCATGTTGTGATGAACTTGTTGATGTATGCATGTGAATTTAGAAGCATGATACTCTTGGAAATAAGTGTCACTTAAACTTGATTAAATTATTACATAAATCTTTTCATTACAAGTGATATAAGTAAGGGACCATTCCGAACCCAAACGGTTTGAGGTCTTCCCTTGCGAGGGGTGGGTGCGGCCTTAAATCTCATTTTCCCGGTTCACACCGGGTGGCGACTCCATTATTCTCCGGTTTAGTCCCCCGCGGGCTACCCCGTACTCCCGATCGGGCCGCGAGCCCGGGACAGCATGCGTCGCCCAGTTCCTGTATCCCACAGTCTGGCGAATCCACTTGAGATAGAGAATCGGCCCCGAAATATTGTCTTGTGATGTTTGGATTTATGTTTTAATTGACCGTGTCTATAGTGGATAAAGTGAGGGTTTAATCAAAGGCATTTTGAGGCTAGGTAATGGTTTGGTGTCTTCCTTCATTCACTACCTTTCTAGAAGGAAAAGCTGTGAAGGCACCTAGATAGCCATCTACTCGTAGCCTATTGTGATGGACTAATTTGGAGGACTCATTTTTTATTCCTGACACCAAGCGATAAGAGCCTAAGAGGCTTGGGTATTTAAGTGAGCCTCGCTCCACCTTCCCTCTGAGGAATCTACAATGAGAAATCCATTTGACAGTCCGTCACATATCATAGCTCATTGGCACGTACCTTAGTGTATAAAAAAGGGTGCGCTCACTTGGTCGCTCGATCCCTTGAGTGAGGAGACCTAGTTGTGGGCCATCTTTCGCCGGTGAGAGCCTTTGTCTATACTCTTGCTAACCCACCCATAGACCGGGTTGGCTAAAGTAACAATTATTTCCTTGAGTATGTGCTTGTGGACCATCCTCATTTGGATGCAGTTGGACTATTGTCAGAAATGCGGACTTGCTGGGCCATTTAAACTGGGGCCAGTTCGTACCTTATGACTATTAGGCCCAAAGCTTATGAAATGTTGATGGGCCATTATGTAGAAATTATTACGTTATGTTTGCATTATCTTTCTTCTATGCTTGTGTTTGGGAACATCGTCGTTTGGATCCATTTGGACCATTTGTCATAGGATATGGGCTTGTTGGGCCATTTAAACTGGGACAATAACGTATTTCATGACGATTGGGCCAAAGGCTTCTAAGTGTTGATGGGCCACTTTGGGCTTGTGTTCGGAACATTACCATTTGGATTTAGTTGGGCTCCTTGTCATGAGATGTGAACTCGTTGGACCATTTAAACTGGGATGGGTTCACTCCTATGACAATTAGCCCGAAAGATTCTAAAATGGTAACGGGCTGATTTGGTTTGAAATTTTTAATTGATTTAATATGTTATATATGTTACATGCATCTCATGCACCTCATACATACATATATAATGTTAACACCATCTATGTCTCAAAAAGACATCATAGATACCGTTTGGGTTAGAGAATGAACAAGGCTCATTAAAAGAACAGTAACAGTCATGAGTGAATCTGATAATGAGGTATCCCGTATGGATCAGTTAGAGAACGGTCTCACCAAGGTCACTGAACAGTTGCAAGTTTTGACTACTGTTGTGGCTGGTATAGCTGGGTCTCGTGCCGGGGTTAGTTCCGGAGATGTGAGGCATGAGGAACCTCCGAACAGATTTGGGGATGATATCCCCACTTTTGATGATGATATGGCAGAGTATGCAGCAGGCAGAGTATCTGGGTCTCAGACAGAGTTACAGAAACTTCGAGATCAGGTTGAGTCAGTTACCCGCAAGATGAGGGGTAAGAATGAGGATTTGCTGGATTATGACACACTGACGTTCGAGGAACAGTTGCCGGCACAGTTCAAAATGCCTGATATGGCTAAGTTTAACGGGAATGGGGACCCAATGGTGCATCTCCGACAGTTTGTATCAGTCATGAGCTCAGTTGGCTTATCTCAGCGCCAAGCGCAGAAAATGTTTGGAATGTCACTCAAGGGAGCCCCCGTGGTGTGGTACCACAGTTTGGAGAAGAAATTGAAGGAAGATTGGAGGGAGTTGGCCGATGCCTTCCTGAAGCAGTATGTCACTGACCTAGAGATCGACCTGTCACTCCGTGATCTGGAGAATGTCAAGCAAAAATCGGAGGAAAGTTTTAAGGAGTATGTGGACCGATGGAGGGGTCAGTTGTTGAAAATACAGACTAGGCCTTCGGAGAAGGATCAGATTAAAACGATTATCAAGGGCACCAAGCCCTCCATTTACAGCAAGTTGAGGAGGATGACCTCCATGATTGCTGATTTCCGACAGTTGAGGGAGACAGTTATGGATATTGAAGAAGAGGAGGCCGAGAACAAGAATTTTTATGGCCAGAATAGAAGGAATTTTGGGGGACATCCTGAAGCCAAGTATTCCAGTGCTGAGGTCACTGCCATCAGGAACAGATGTTTCTCCAACTTGGGTAGACCTCTATCAAAGGTGTTTGAGAATTGAAGATGCAAGGACTTCCGCAACCCTTGGAACCTAAACCACTCCCCAGCACTGTGCCGCACTACCTTGACTTGAACTTATTCTGTTATTTTCACCAGTAAAAGGGTCATGAAACTGACAACTGCCCCCGCCTTAGGCATGAGATCCAAGACCTGATTGACACTCGTAAAATACCTGACCCAGAAAGAGAGCAACACAGCACACACAAGAATCCTCTACCAAATTACCACTCTGTCCCACCACCATGATCAACTTTGGCTTGCCTGAAACCTTTGTCCTCCAAACCTTCAACCACCAAGCTTCTCACATGGGGATAAGGGATCATAACAATGAAGAACCAGAGGCTGAGGAAGAAGGCACTGCTATTTCTCCAAGTTTATCATGCATTTTTAATAAAGAAATTGATTTTGTTTGCTTGTTCGAACCTTTTTCTCAACAATAATAAAGAAGTTCATTTTGCTTACTTGCCTGAATCTCCGCTTCTCAACTTGCAATATGAGTGCATGTGACAAAAGCATTCAATCTTGGTACTATGATACTCAGAACGTAGGAAATCCTCAGAAGAAGCAAGCAGAAAAGATAAGTTGGCCATTCAGAAATTGGGAAATGAAGACAGTGAGACTGTTAGACTTGGAAAGGAAATGAGTTCACAGAACCAATTAATGTAGACAGATTGAAGCAGTATTTTGCCTAAGGGAGAGAAGACCGAGCTGTCACTAAGGGAATTGACCGAAGACCTAACCTAACGGGATAGGAAACTCATGCATACATGCATACACGTAACACATTTTGCATCCTTTTTGTGTTTGTTAACAGGTTTCGAAGAAAGAAATAGAGAAAGCAGCAAAGGCAAGCTAGTCAAAAACAGCAACATTACAGTTTCAGGAACGAATCCAGAGAATGAATCTCTCATAATTTGGAATGAATACAGGGAATGAATCTCTCAGAATTTGGAACGAATCCAGGGAATGAATCTCTCAGAATTTGGAATGAATCCAGGGAATGAATCTCTCAGAATTTGGAACGAATCTCTCAGAATTTGGAACGAATCCAAGGAATGAATCTCTCAGAATTTTGGAATGAATCCGGGAATGGATCCCAGGGTCGAGGCCCACGTCAGCAGAATTTTGGAAGGAATCCAGGAATGGATCCCAGGGCCGAGGCCCACATCAGTAGAGTTTTGGAATGAATCCCAGGGCCGAGGCCCACATTGTCAGAATTTTGGAATGAATCCTAGGGTTGGGGCCCACACCATCAGAGTTTAAGAATGAATCCAGGAAGGAATCCAGGAATGAATTCTAAGGGCGAGGCCCCACATCATTTCAGCTTGGGGGCGAGGCCCATATCGGCTTGGGAGCGAAGCTCCACACCATATCAGCTTGGAGGGGCGGAGCCCATATCAACTTGAGGGTGAGGTCCCTATTGTCAGCG